>OVBE01014620.1:0-11145 GCA_900406425.1 Iberis pinnata | reverse complement strand
ATGTTCAGCCTGTGGGAGAATTGTGTGAACAGCTTTGACTAAACCCTGCACACACAAAAAATTCTCAGTTATTGCTAATGTTGTCAATAAGCTATTCATAAACAAACACTTACCTTTTGTTTGTCCGAAATGATAGCATAATTACTCCCATCTCCAAGACCTAAATTTCNAGACCTAAATTTGCAGCAAGCAATCTAACAAACCAGTCCCAATTAATATCATTCTCTATTTCAACTACTGCCCATGCGATTGGAACTATCATATTGTCATCATCTCTACCAATTGCAGCTAAAAGTTGGCCTTTTATATCCCACTTCAAAAAAGCTCCATCTAAACCTATGATTGGTCTACATGTCTTCTTCCAACTCTCTCTTTGTGATTTAAAACAAAGAAAACATCGAAAGAACCTTTGTTTGCTTCCAACAGTTGGCCCCGGAATAGTTTCAATCTCAAATGTAGAATCTCTATTGGATTGCAACACCTCTGCTTGGTAATCCCAAATCCTTGAGAAATGTTCTTCATGACTAGCTTTCCTTTGCTTGAGTACTATTGACTTTGCCTTAACACATTGATCTTCACTCACAACCAAATTGTATTCTCTCTTAATCTCAACAGCTATCTCCTGTTTTGTGATCTTAGGGTTCTTCCTCAACCTCTCCGAATACAACCAAGCAATTGTCCCCCTCTTCAACATCTTACTATAACCTGATCTAACACATGTGTGCTCATTCACTAATACCTTAATTTGCATCTTCCTTTTTCGTTTCTCATAGGAGCAATAACATCTCCATTTACACTCACTATCCTTATCTGAGCACTTCGCACCTATCCTACTAGACTGTGAGATGTGTAATTTTATATCATACCTAGTCTTTAGAGAATATTGAAGCACTGCAATTTCGAAATCTTCTGGAGTAGTAAATGTCTTGCCCAATCTCAATATCTCATCTGTAGGCTGTTGTGGTTGTTCAGCACCTTCATCGGCTTCTTCGTCTTCATCAGATGACAAAGGATCTGGCACTTTCTCCTCATCCCAAGCATCATCTCCACTGTCTGCATCAGTGACGTCTTCCTCTTCTCTCGCTTCCTCTCCAAAATGACCTCCCATATCTTCACATACTTCTTCTACGACACCAAAAGCATTCAAGTTATGCACTTCCTCATTACCAGCTGCTTCATCAAAATCTTCATCCCCGAAAACCACACAATCCTCGGCTTCTTCTTCCTGGTTCTTCTCTGCTTCTTCTTCCTGATTCTTCTCGGCTTGTTCTTCCTGAGTCTTCTCGGCATGTTCTTGCTCACGTCTAGGCGAACGAAATGGAATCCTTTTCCTTCTCGTCATCACATGCTTTTGAAGTTTCAATTTTGGAGATTTTTGACAATTTGGGATTTAGGGTTCGTAACACGATGTTTGGGAATTTTGTTATGTTTTTAGAACGATGTCGTTTTTAGTAAACGTTTACTAACCTAAGTGATTAACAGAGTTAATCAGCTCCGTTAACTCAATTAACGTCGATCCTCAATTAGCAAAGTCAAACAAAGTTCGGTATTAAAAATGAAAGTCAACAAAAAGTTAAATATTTTTAAAAGAGAAAGAAAAGTTTAGTGTTTTTTCTGCCATTTTTTGAAAGTTGGGCATTAAAATGACATTTTCCCCAATATATAACCGTAACAAAATGATACTAATCAGTTAGCATTTTTTAATTACTTTTTTCCTGCTACTTAAAAAAATTAAAAATATAGTTGTGGCCAAATAGTTTAACAGTCCACTTCTACACTATTTTTTTTAAAGTTCGAGTCCATGTCAATGGCATATTCATAAATAAATTTTATTTTATTTTATTTTTTAATGATCCCGGTATCCAAAGTTCCGAAAAACTCCGTCTATACCCAAAACGTCCGCAATCGGTGACCAATATTTGAACCTAAGTGACATAGTTGACAGCTATGAGCCATTTGTTATCAAAACTAGAAGTTCCGGTTAATAAATAAATTTTATTTTTGATTATATAAACATATAATAATATATAAATAAATAAAACATCTATGCAAAATTTTGGAGATTCTATCACAAATTTATTAGTGTTAAAGAATAACTTTTTCCAATTTATCTAACTAAATAAACATTAAAACAATTAACTTGAAAATTGTGGGTGGTTCATATGAAACCACTATACATTTTCTTGGATCTTCTCATGCTCCATGTTGTTGCTAAACTTCTATTATAGGGATTGGTATAAATCTGGCATTGTAAGTCCTATTATGACATAAAACTAAAAAAATCATATTTACTACAGATGTTACATGTAATTATTTGATTTTGGGATGAAATTTAAAGCATTTGGTAGGAGTAGTACTAGAGGGAAAAAGAGGTATACGAGGAGACAGAGGAAGAGGGTGAGTAAGTTCAAAATGGTTTTCCAAATGAAGAAACCTAATAAAAATAGATTATTATTTTCCTTTACCATAAAAATTAATTATATATATATATATATATATTCAGAATAATATTAAATACTATTTATTATAACTCTCACTTTTCTCTTTTAGTTGTTGGCATAACTGTAAGCTAAATTTAAGGACCTACGAAACTCCCATATACTCCTCCCTCTTTTCTTTTTATAAAATATTTTTAGTTACAAGCCCAAAAACTAAGAAATCATAAATATTTTTGAGCTTTTTATTAAATATTATTAATATTGAGTAAATAATTAAAATACAGTTATTGGGTTATGTTAAATAAAGTAAAAAAAGAAAATATATGAGAGATGATCAATTTAAAAATAAATAAAAATATAATTAATAAGGAGAAGAAATATGTGAGAAATAAAATGATGAGAATTAAAATTGAAGTCTCGCTGTTTATATAGCAGTTTTAGATTTATTAAAATTATTTTGGAAAAAAATTCAAAACATACCTAGCCACACTAAAATATGAAATTTTCATTTCTCTTTAGTTCTCGAAATAAAATTATGTAAAATACTATAAAATTTTAAAATCTTTTCAAAAGTACCATATTCACTCATTCTTTTATGATATACAATAATGGTTCATCTCATAAAACTAATATATTCTTATAATATAATATAATTCTCTTTTTCAATCTATTTTTTTTCTCTTTTCACTTTTTTAACCATCATTCATGTTAACTCTTTTTTTCTCTCTAAAATGGGTGGAACGTTCATCTTCATTTTCTACATCTTCAACTCCAATAGTCTCGTCATTTGTTTCTGTTTATTAGATAATTGTTCATTACATTCTATGTATACGGAGTCCTGTCCACCATCTAATTTGTCCACGCATACACCTCTATCTAACTTTCAAATAGTTGATAAGTATATTAAAGATGCAAAGTTTAATAGCAAGCGAAGAGCTAAGCGTTGTCATTCGGAGGAATAATACATCTAAATCGTCGTAACTACCAACTTGTCCACTAATAATATAAATTACGTGGACACTAATGTAATAATATTGTTTCATATTTCACTGTTTTTTGTACATGCCCACTAATTGTCAATTTTTTGTCTACCTATCTCATGCTTTATATGTATACTAGTAATAACGAAGATGTCCCAATGCAAAACATGTCCATTGCGATAGAATAGTAAACTACGCATTTGCTTGTCGTGTTTTTGTCCACTTGCTTTATGGCTATCTTCTCCACCTACATCAGCTTCATGTCCATTTCTTACGATGTTCTGTCCATATATATTGTCTAATTACCCTAGTTTAATCCACCAACATTGTTTATTTTTCACTACAACACAAAACTGGTCCACGCGTACACTTTTTCAATAAATATTGTGGAAATCAAAGATTAATTTTCCTATGAAACCATCATCCAAAAATAAAATTAAAAGAAAAATTGAATTATCATATTAATTCCAGCAAATGATATTTGTCCCATTTTCCATAATTAATGCTATATGCATGTCCAGTCAAGTTATATCTCCTTCCTTTTGCTTTTTTTATGAGCTAAAGTGGAGAGGTATGAATGACTTTTTGCCATACCATATTACCAGGGCCGGTCCTGAGATTTAAAAAATTTGTAAAGGTCGCAATCGACAACGAAAAAATGGACCGAAGTTGTATAATTTTTTTTTAAAAAGGGGCTATTTTCTTAACAAAAATTTTTAAACTAAAAAAAAGACCGCAAGCTAATGCTGTGCTCAAGAACGGCTCTGCATATTACCACCCATTATGATAGATTTTACAAAGTCCATGCATTATGGTATATCTTACAATTAAAAAATATGGTAGATTCTATATCTTACAAACTTACAAAAGTACCTGACCTCATCATTCTACTTTTAAATCGTGAGTAATTTATTTTTTAGTTTATCATGGATGGTAACACTTTTTTTATGTCACTAGTGGTAACTGTTGTGTCCTAACTCAATTTTACGTTCCATTTTTACTTTCAATCTAAAAAATTTGATCATTTGTGTGTTAATCAAGAAAACAGAACAATGCACAAAACTAAAGAACACACAAGAATTTATCAAGTTCATATTCAACTGAATCCTACGTCTGGATGAGATCTTTCACTCGAAATCCACTATCCATGGATGAATGAGTTCACCGGAATACACAAGATCTCTCACCGGAAAAACAATAAATTGATACTCTTTCTATCCTTGTTTCTCAAACTCTCTTCTTCTTTGTGAACAATCATTCACCAAGAAAGAGTATATTTCTAAACCCAACCCATCACACTCTGCGAAGAAGAAACCTGCAAGTATTTAAGCTCAGTCTTCACTCCAACGACCATAACCACTCGTAACTGACTTCAAAAAAATATGTTTTAGTCTTGAGCTTGATGGAGCTTCAAATCGAAGACGTCTTTGATGCCACTTAAACCAAACCGCAAAACTCTGATTTAATTTCTTGGTTCAATTTAAAATTCAACTGAGCACCGTTTATTCTAAACCAAACGAATCTGACTTTTATAAACCTTTGCATAACAGAGACAATACTTCAACAAACTTCACATTGGCTCTTTGTGCAAAACCTCATCCAAAAAACTAGAACTCCAAGATTTTAGACAACCACTTCATATAATAAGTGGTTTGATACACCAAGAAAGCTCAGCAACTGCTTGAACTTTCCTACAGACAGAACCTTAGTAAAAACATCAGCCAATTTTTCACTTGTATGTACCTTTAGAACTGATATTTCACCATCATCTATCAAATCTTGAACAAAACTCATCTTTGAACCCATGTGTTTTGTTCTCTCATGAAACACATTATTCTTAGCCAATGCTATGGTACTTTGAGAATCACAATGTATCTCCACTTTCTTGTTTGTAGCCAAAATCTGCACTTCCTCCTTTAACCAAACTGCTTCTTTTGCTGCTTCTATAAGTGTTATATACTCTGACTCAGTAGTAGATAGTTCTACTACCCTTTGCAAGCTTGACCTCCAACTTATAATACACCCTCTTGATAAGAATGTGTAACCAGATATTGACCTTCTCTTATCCAAATCTGCTGCATAATCAGCATCACAAAAACCAACTATCTTAAAATCTGTAGACTTTCTGAACACAAGTTTTTTTTCTGTAGATGCCCTTACATATCTGAGAACCCATTTCACAGCTTTCTAGTGACTCTTTCCAGGGTTACTCAAGTACCTACTTATCAAGCCAACATGATAAACAAGATCAAGTCTTGTACCTATCATATCATACATAAGACTCCCGATTGCATTACAATAAGGAACTGCCTTCATATATTCTACATATGTTTTTGTTTGAGCTTCATTTGAGGCCTTTAACTTGAAGTGAACACCAATTGATGTGTTTACTCCTTTTGCTTGATTCAAGCCATAATTTTCAAGAACCTTCTTTAAGTAATATGACCGAGATAACTTCAAAATTCTCTTTGATATGTCCCTTATTATATCAATTCCCCGAATCTTCTTGGCTTCTCCTAGATCTTTCATTTCAAACCTTGAACTGAGCTGTTCCTTTAGAGATTTGATTATTTTCATGTCTTGACAGGCTATGAGCATGTCATCTACATAAACCAGAAGGTATACATGTGTTTCCTGAAACTAATTTGACATACACACATTGATCATGATTGCTTCTTGTGAATCCAATCTCCATCATAAATGTATTGAACTTTAGGTTCCATTGTCTTGGAATCTGCTTTAGTCCAGATAGGGATTTCTTCAGCAAACAAACATAACATTCTCTGCCTGTTTCTACATAACCCTCTGGTTGTGTCATGAAAATTTCTTCATTTAACTCACCATGTAAGAATGTTGTTTTCACATCAAGTTGCTCCAGTTTAAGATCTTCATTAACCACAACAGACATCAAAAACCTCATGGACACATGCTTCACCATATGTGCAAATATCTCATTGTAATTTATGCCTTTCTTTTGTGCATAGCCGTTTGCTACTAGACGTGCTTTGAATCTTGGCCTCTCTGAACCTGGAATTCCAGCCTTTCTCTTGAAGATCCATTTACAGCCAATAATTCTTCTGTTCTTTGGTCTTGGGACCAGGATCCAAGTTGAATTCTTGTTTAAAGAATTCATTTCTTCATCTGCTGCAGACTTCCAATTTTCTTTGTGTTTATCTATCATTGTAGCCTGATAATCACTTGGTTCTATAGTATCCCCATCTTCTGTAGCTAACAGAGCCATGTTTACCTAATCATCTAATATGTTTGGCGGTCTAATCTCTCTCTTTTGTCTATCACGAGCAAGATGGTATCATGTAAGATGCAAACCAGGATCTTCCTGATGATCTGTATCTTGATATTGTTCATTTACTTGAGGTGTCACTGCTGACTTTGGTTCAACATTATCTTCTGTCATATCCACTTTATGATCTTCACCAGAATTGGTATTATCATCATAATTGTTTAAGATGATGTCAAAGAATTGAGTATTTATTTTAGCTTGATTTGATCTTTGTTAATTAAATCCTTATAGGATTCATCTTCCTTAAAGGTGACATCATTGAGATGAGAGTCTTCTTATCTTCAATACACCATATCTTGTATCTTTTGGTACCTTCAAGATATCCAATTAAAATCCCTTTCTTTGCTCTTGGTTGCAACTTTCCATCATCTATATGAAAGAAACATATACAACCAAACTTTCTTAGATAATTATAAGATGGATTTTCATTTGACCATACTTCCTCTGGTATCTTCCAATCTATTGCACTTGAAGGAGTCTTGTTTATCAAATAAATTGATGTGTTAGCAGCTTTTGGTAATCCAAAACTACTTAAGGGGCATCTTACTCTTTCTAGAATAGTTCTGTTCATTCTCTCCATGACACCATTTTGTTGTGGTGTATAAGGGACTGTCTTATGCCTTGCTATATGATTATTACTGCAATAGTCATCAAACTCTCTGTTGCAGAATTCTAAACCATTATCCGTTCTCGGCTTCTTTACCTTTTGACCACTTTGATTTTCAACAAGAATTTTCCATTCGTGAAACCTCTCAAATTCTTGGTCTTTGGTCTTTAAAAAATAGATCCAGATTCTTCTTGAATAATCATCAACCGAACTCATGAAGTAGTGATATTTTCCTATTGATTCAGGGATGTTTGGAGAACCCCATAAGTCTGCGTGAATGTAGTATAAATAGTTCTTACTTGTGTGCTTTCATATATCGAACACATTTTTGTGTGATTTACCAAGCACACAATCTTCACAAAAACTGAGACTTGATGACTTTGCATTTCTTAGGTAACCATTTCTTGTGAGAGTATCTAAGCCTTTCTCACCAAGATTCCCCAATCTGTAGTGCCACATATTAGATTCATCATTTATACTAGCTATGTGAGCTTCACCTATTTCACTGGTCCCTAAAACTAAGTACAACTTTCCATTCTTTTTATCTTCTAAGATGATCTTGTCACCTTTCATTACCTGTATCAGACCATTCTTGGAACTAAAGGATGTTCCTTCATTTTCTATAGTCCCTAATGACAATAGGTTCCTTGAGAACTTAGGGACATACCTCACGTCATTGATGGCAACTATCTTTCCATAATATGTCTTTACGTGTATGGTGCCAATACCCTCAATGGGTGATACATTCTTATTTGTCATTCTCACAGTACCAGCATCATATTCCTTTAGATCAACAAACCAAGCCCTTTTTGGAGTCACATGATGCATGGCGGCTGTATCTAGAATCCATTTATTGTAAAAGTTAATCTGTTCTGTAGCATTTGCCTCTTTTGCAGCCAGAGATTTGATATACTCAACTGAGGATGCTTTTCAATTCTTCTGGTCTGCATTCTTAGGTTTCTTTGTACATTTTTTTGGGAATGACCTTCTTTCCCACAATTCCAACAAGTTATTACTTTTCCTTTAGCTTTTTCTTTTGGGTTTCTTTTCCTTTTTTTTTTCATTTGAGTCCTTTGGTCCAAACTTGCCTTTGTTTTCATTACTTGAATACATACTCTTAGCTTGGGTCTTAATGGTTTTTCCGTTTGCATTTAACTCCAACTGTTTTGACTGTATTGCATTTATCACCATGTCAAATGTGAGTGAGGATTTACTGTACTTTAGAGTGTCTCTCAAATTCTTAATTGCCTTATCAACAGTATTATAGCCATGTCCTCATCTGATATCTCAACTTTCACATTATCAAGATTAGTTATTATTTTTAAGAACTCATCTATGTTCTTCTCAATGCTAAGGGAATCAACCATTTTATAGCTATACAACTTATGTCTAAGGTAAATTCTATTAGGCAAAGATTCTGACATATATTTCTCATCTAAGATCCTAAGCATTCTAGTAGCTATTTGTTCCTTTATGATATTTCTCAAAATATCATAAGTGACACTCAATACTATGGTACTTTTAACCTTCCTTTATTTCTCGGCTAGAAGGACCTTGTCACTAAAATCTTTCTTGTCATCAACAGAGGTAGGATCTGGCAATGGAGACTCATCTCCTTTCTTTATTGCATCGAATTTAGCCTTCAGATCCTCTTTTTGTGATTTCAATGCCTCCATTAATCCAAGGATCTCAAGATTTTCTAGAAGCTTCTCTTTCCAAAGATTGTAATCAATAGTTCCATCGAACTTCTCCATCTCAATCCTTGAGGATGACATTCTTCTAATATTGAGCTTAGCAATGCAACTTGGTGCTCTGATACCACTCGTTGTGCCCTAAACTCAATTTCACATTCAAGTTTCACTCTCAATCTAAATAATTTGATCACTTGCGTGTTAATCAAGAAAACATAACAATGCACAAAACTAAAGAACACACAAGTATTTATCCAGTTCGGATTCAACTGAATCCTACGTCTGGCCGAGATCTTTCTCTCAGAGTTCACTATCAATGGATGAATGAGTTCGCCAGAATACACAAGATCTCTCACCGGAAAAACAAGAAATCGATACTCTCTCTATCCCCTATTTCCCAAACTCTCTTCCTCTATGTGAACAATCACTCACCGAGAAAGAGTATCTTTGTAAGCCTTACCCATCACACTATGCGAAGAAGATACCTGTAAGTATTTAAGCTCAATCTTCACTCCAACGGCCATAACCACTCTTAATTGACTTCAACAAAATCTGTTTTAGTCTTGAGCTTGATGGAGCTTCAAAACGATGACATCTTTGATGCAACTTAAACCAAACCGCAAAACTCTGATTTAATTTTTTGGTTCAATTTAAAATTCAGCTGAACACCAGGTATTCTAAACCAAACGAACATAATTGTATAAACCTTTGCATAACAGAAACAATACTTCAACAATAACGCATATATTTGTTCCATATTGTGGTCTACTCTCATATGGTATTAATGAACAATAGATCTAAACTAACATTAGACCACTTGTTTCTCTTTGTATTTATAGTTTTATATATATTGATATCAAAAGAAAATATATGGAACTTAGCTTTTGAGAAGCTGTTGAAAGGCAATATGAAAATATTGGAGGTACTTTTAAAAATATTGGAGTGCACATTACATAAAATGATGTACAATGAAGAGATGGATGTGACATTTTTAAAAAATAAATGAGAAATAAAAAGGGACCCGTACGAGGAGGAGGAATAGACTCTTTGGCTCCACTTTCTCATGTAAGCACATGCAGCCACGTCAATGTCCCATCTCCTCTATCTTCGTGTTTCTTCTTTCTTTCTTTTTTTCAACTTGCTACTTTTCATTTTTTTATTTATAATACGCACGCACTTATATATTTTTTTTTGAATCTCTACCAAATTATATATAAAGTTTTTTATTAGCAGGTAGCACTAGGGCTTTGTGTCATACCAATCCTCGTTTTTCACCCACATTTCCCTGACAGTATAATAATATCCATTAGTTAATTAGTAGATATATCTGCACAACCTTATTTAAAGTCCCTAGACCACTCCATATTTCAGGATTCATATGTTACTATCATACTATGTGTCATTTAATCTATATAGGCTCAATTAATCAACATGTACACAAATATCTATTTATCTTGTTTTTGTAACTTCTTTAAGGGGAATAAAACCATGATGATCAATCTATCATTAATTTTTGTAATATATGAAAACCATATTATGTAGAATTGAATTTTAATGAAAATAATAGTATAGAAGTGGGTATTTAACCACTTTATTGCTTCCCCCAATATTTAAACCACGTATAGTAGAATTAATAATCTCTAACTAACGATAAGTGGGTAATTAATTAAGTGTTGTGTGGTCCATATATATTCGTTAAAAACTTAAAAGATAAGTTACTAAAATTTTGTTCTTTTGTGACCATAGTTGATCGCTACATATAATTTGATCAGAAGTTAATAATATTTGTGGCTTAATAATTAAACGTATAATCCTTTTTCAAACGGGATTATACGATCCAACGAAATTGATTGGATTTTTCTGTTTGTAAAAGTTTTACTATTTTTTTTTTTGGTGGGAAACAAGGAGAGTCAAAACCGACCCTCCCAAAATATTAAACTAAAAACAAAAAACAATCACCTACAGACTTGTCTTGGGTACAAACACCCATTAGAATCCTCAAAACAAATAGAATGAACAACTGGGGGAGTTTCTCTAAACTCATGAAAACCCAAAGATAAAGAAAAAGCATAACTCGCTAAACCGTCAGCAAGGCGATTTGCTTCCCGAAACACATGCGAAATTCGGA
>OVBE01014619.1:0-11964 GCA_900406425.1 Iberis pinnata | reverse complement strand
TACATCAAATAATACATATTTTTGAAATTTTAATATTATAACTTGTAATCAAATAGTGCTTATGTTATATATGTGTTAATTTTTGAATTTATGCTTATTATTATTATAATTATGCATGAATATTGTTTAACAAAAAAAAAATAGTGTAGTATTATATTCATTTGAATGAATATATATTTTTTTTGCAATTTATGAAAATTATGATTGGATATAAAAAGTTCTTATAATAACTAAAATATCCGGTGCATGAATATAACATAAAGTATCTAATAAAATTGTTTCTAAAGTAAGTAATTGATATTTTCCCCCAATAATTGTCCTTTTCAGTTTCCTCACAAGTTGAGTGAGAATCTACCTATCAATGGTTACTAAATACATATAATGTTTTTTCATATTTCAATACAGATTAAAAAATGGCTGCAGTTATTTAGCAACTACATACATAGATAAGTACAAAATTCATGTCTTGATGTGATTGTTTGTATAGAGATTTCATATTTTGTGTTAATGCAAATTTCATTTCCCCCCCCCCCAAAAAAAAAAAATAGTACCTCATGAATCTTAACTAGAAGAAGTTTTGATTCTAGTTCTTTCAACAAACCGAATAAACATAACATGATATTATTGTGATTGTAAAAGCTTAAATCTCAAATGTACCAAAAAAGATTGCTTCGATATAATGAACTTACAAGAGTACTTAAACAAAATAAAGATAAAACAAACTAAGCTATTGTTTAGGAACTATTACTCCACTTGGACCACTACTCAAACTACTTAGCTAATAAAATGACACTAACAATTGACTTGTTCAAGGACAAATCCTTATTGAAACTTGGCGCCAAGACACACTTCAACAATTTCTCCCGTGAACTTAACTCTCTTGAGAGTTTAGTTCACAATACTCATTCTCATTCCTTCTCTAATGCGCTGAAAAGAAACCAACTTCAATGCTTTTGTCATTACATCAGCCAATTGTTCTGCTCTACTACAAAACACAAGCTTGATCTCCTCTTCCTTGGTCAATTCTCTTAGAAAATGATAGCGCACCCTTATGTGTTTCGATCTCCCATGCATAATTGCATTTTTGGATAGCTTAATAGTCGAAGTGTTGTCACAGAACAACACAGTTTCACCAGTATGCTCATGTCCAATTTCTTGCAAAATTTTCCTCATCCAAACAGCTTGGCAAGCACATGTTGCAGCTCCCACATACTCTGCCTCAGTAGTTGAAAGTGTCACAATAGGTTGCTCTCTAGATGACCAAGCCACAACACCTTCACTCATCAAGAACACATATCCAGAGGTGCTTCTACTATCATATGTGTCACCAGCATAGTCACTGTCAGTGTAACCAATGAGCTCACTTTTCTTTCCTGCCTTGTACCAGATCCCATAGTCAATTGTCCCCTTTAGATATCTCATGATTCTCTTGGTTGCTCCAAGATGCAACACTGTGGGATTAGCCATGAATCTACTAACAAGACTTACAAAAACATCAAATCTGGCCGAGTGGCAGTTAGATACATGAGACTTCCTACTATCTGCTTGTCAAATGTTGCATCTACCTTCACTCCATCAAGGTCTCGACTCATCCTCTGTCCATGCACAATTTGATTATTCACAGGATCAAAATTCTACATTTCAAACCTTTCTATTACTTCAGCAGCATACTTCCTTTGGCAAATACGAATTCCATCATTGTCTTGGTTCACTTATATTCCCAAGAAGAACCTCATCTTGCCTAGATCTGACATGTCAAACTCCCTTTTCATGGAATTCTTGAATTCATCTAGCATCTGTTTATTGTTTCCTGTAAACAGCAGATCATCCACATACACACTCACTATAAGAATGTTACCTTCTTTCTTCTTGATGAACAAGGTTTGTTCACTTAGACTGCTGTTGAATCCTTCATTTATAAAGTAAGCTTCAATTCGGCTTAACCATGCTCTTGGAGCTTGCTTCAGGCCATACAAAGATTTGTGAAGTTTGTAAACTATATGCTCTTTTCCAGCTACTTCATACCCCTGAGGTTGCTCCAGAAATACATCTTCTACTAGATTGCCATGTAGGAAGGCTGATTTCACATCCAATTGAAATACTCCCATCCTTTTTGTGCAGCCAAAGCTAAAATCATTCTTATTTTATCCAATCTAGCAACTGGAGCAAACACCTCAGTATAATCAATTCCATACTCTTGAGCATAGCCTTTAACTACTAACCTTGCTTTGAGTTTATCAATCTCTCCTGATTCATTCAACTTGGTTTTGTAGATCCACTTAACTCCTATAGCTTTAGCTCCATCTGGAAAGTTTGTCAATGACCAAGTTCTGTTTCTTTCAATTGATTGCATCTCTGAATCCATAGCTTGTCTCCATTTCTGGTTTTTGAATGCTTCTTGATAGCTAGTGGGATCAGAGATGATCATGAAAGACAGACTTGACTCTGAAACATCAGAGAATTCAGCACTGACCATGTTTGCTTCTCCTTCTTCTGTGTTGTTTAGTCTATCTATCAAAATGTAATCAGAAGACCATACTGGTGGTCGTCTTGATCTCTTTCCCATTGAGGTGGATGGAACATCTATGTGAGCAGGACTAGATCCTTCTCCCAAAGTATTAATGTTGCTGTCAATGTGTGTTTTTGCTTCTTGTTCTGTTTCTGGTTCAGTTTTTTTCTCTACTTCTTGTTGTCCTTCCAGTTCCACCTCATTCATCTCTTATGTTTCTGCAGCCTCAATAAACTCATAATCCTCTTCCCAGTCAAGGTTGGTCTCTTTGTTACCTGAGTGATTATCTTGTGCCCAGTTCTATTTCTTGTCTTCTTTAAAGACTACATCTCGACTTATGTGAACTTTCTTTTCAATGGGATCATACATCTTGAAGGCTTTTGACTCACTGTTGAAATCTAGCATAACACATTTCACACTTTTATCATCCAGCTTGGTTCTCTTAACATCTGGAACATGTACATGTCCCACACACCCAAATACTCTGAAATGTTCAACAGATGGTTTCATTCCACTCCAAGCTTCTTCTGGTGTCATGTCTTTCACAATAAAAGTTGGAGATCGATTAAGGACATGATTTACCCACTGTACTGCATCTGGCCAGAAGCTTCTTGGTACTTCTTTCTCTGATAAGATAGCTCTTACCATGTTCATAACAGTCCTATTCTTATGCTCTGCAACTCCATTTTGTTGTGGAGTGTAGGCTGTAGTTAATTGTATCTTAATTCATTGCTCTGAACAGAAGTGTTTGAAGACATTTGAGTTGTACTCACCTCCCCTATCAGTTCTCAGACACTTAATGAATTTCCCAGTCTGCTTCTCCACCAGAACTTTGTATTAAGGAAACTTCATATTCTCTGTATATTGTTTATAAGGAAACAACCTTTGTATATAAACTACTGTAATTCATTCTACATAATCAATCAATAATACTAATCTTATATGGTATTAGAGCACCTTTAGGTAACCTAAAAACAAACCTAATTTTTTCTCTTCTAGCCGTTCTCTTCATCCTTCTTCTTACTCGCATCTTCTTCCTCTGTTTCACAAAAAAATGCCTAATACTTCCAACTCTAATCCTGTTATCAACTCTTCTGATAACACTACCTTCCAAAGAAATTCTCTGCTCAACGTCAACATGATGAACATCACAAAAATCTCTGCCTCTAATCATCTAATGTGGAGTCGCCAAGTTCACTCACTCCTTAGAGGTTATGATCTTGTTCATTTTCTTGATGGATCAAAGCCTGCTCCTGCAGAGTTTATTACAGTAGAGGGTGTCTCTATTCCAAATCCTGATTTTCAAATCTGGATGCGCCAAGATCAACTAATCTACAGCGCTTTGATTGGTTGTATCTCCATCAACATTCAACCTCTTGTCTCCATGGCAGATACGTCTGCTGCTGCGTGGTCCAAACTGGCTGATACTTATGCCAAGCCAAGCTGTGGACATATTAAACAACTCAAGATCCAACTTAAGCAATGGACTAAAGGAACCAAGACCATTGATGAGTACTTTCAAGGTCTCACTACCAGGTTTGATCAACTGGCTATACTCGGGAAAATCATAGAACATGAAGAACAAGTTGATTTTATTCTTGATGGCCTACCCGATGACTACAAGCAGATTGTAGAACAGATGGAAGGACGCGAAATCTCTCCTACACTCACTGAAATTCATGAAAAACTTATTAATCATGAAGCAAAGCTGTTAAGCACACCACAACCAGAGACATTTCCGGTAACTGCTAACTATGTCCACAACCGCAACAAACCTTCAACCCACAACAATGCCAAGCAAAACCAGCAGCCTTGGTCTTCTAACAACAACAGTCAACACCTGCAATACTCCAACCAGACACCTCGATCAAACAGTAATTACGGCAGTAAACCCTACTTGGGAAAATGCCAAATCTGTAACACTCAGGGACATTCGACTCGCTGCTGCCCTAAACTTCTGGCTTTGCAAGCACCTGGTTCTGGTCTCCTCCCTACTCCACCCGCATCATGGCAGCCAAGAGCACACCTAGTCACTCAAAGCTCCAATTCGTAGAACAGTCCATGGATCTTGGATTATGGTGCCACACACCATCTCACTTATGATCTTGACAATCTATCCTTGCATCAGTCCTATAACGGTGGTGAAGAAGTAGTTGTTGGTAATGGTAACATCTTGTTGATCTCTCACATTGGTTCTACTTCTCTCTACACTCCTTTTAAAAAGATTTTCCTGCCTAATACTCTATGTGTGCCTGCGATTACCAAGAATCTAATTTATGTGTATAAACTCTGTAATGCTAACGGAGTTTCTGTTGAATTTTTCCCCTCTCATTTTTAGGTGAGGGATCTCAGTTCGGGAATCCAATTACTCCAAGGTCGCATTAAAGATGAGTTGTATGTCTAGCCTACTTTTCAACAGCAACCACTCTCTTTCTCTGCTTTTATTGATATCAAGACTTCTTTGCCTAAATGGCATTCTTGTTTAGGCCATCCTGCCTTTCATATCCTCAAAACCATTATTTCTTCTTTTCAATTACCTATGTCGAACTCTACTTTTAATAAACAGCTTTGTCATCATTGTATTTGCATCAAAAGTCACAAATTGCCCTTCTTTAAAACCTCCATCTCTTCTTTAAGGCCTTTACAAATTATGTTTACAGATGTTTGGACCTCTCCAATCACTTCTTCTGATAACTACAAATATTACTTAATCCTAGTCGATCATTATACCTGTTACTCCTGGTTCTATCCCTAAAAACTTAAATCTCAAGTTAAAGAAACCTTCATCAAATTCAAATCTCTTGTTGAAAACCGATTCCAAAACAGAATTCAAACTCAATATTATGACAATGGAGGAGAATTCATTGATCTTCGAGATTTTCTTGCTTCTAATGGGATAACCCATCTCACTACTCCTCCTCATACACCAGAACATAACGGTATCTCGGAACACCGTCACCGGCACATTGTTGAAATCAGTATGACTCTTCTTTCTCAATCCTCTATTCCAACTATCTTCTGGCCTTATGCTTTCTCTACTACGGTTTATCTCATAAATCGCATGCCTACACCAACTCTTGCTCTTCAATCACCCTTCTTCAAACTCTTCGGTCATTCACCTAATTACTCCAAATTACGCATCTTTGGCTCTTTGTGCTTTCCTTGGATCAAACCCTATGTTTCTCACAAACTCCAACCCAAATCAACTCCCTGTGTCTTCTTTGGATACTCAAATTCCCAAAGTGCTTATTACTGTTATGATCCCCAAACTAAAAAAATTTATACGTCTCGTTATGTACGCTTTGATGAAGACTTCTTTCCGTTTCACAAAACTAACCTTGATTACACATTCTCTGCCTCTTCAGCCTCACCCACATTGTCCTCTTTCTTTTCCAATGAATCTGTCACGGTTGTCCCTGTAAAAATGCCAGATATACAGCCCTCTACAGCGCCGTTCCCGCACTCTGATCTCTCACCAAACCGGAATCTCAACAGAGACTCCCGAGGTATTATCACTGCCGACAAAAAAAACTTCAGTACCAACCCAGCCACCTATCATCACCTATCAAAGACGACCCCGCATTCAACCTACAGTTCCACCCACAGTTGAATTACCAGTGCCAACCACTACCGTCGACTCATCTTCTGCACCATCTGAATCTGTTATCAACCAGCATCCAATGACAACCAGGTCTAAAGCTGGCATCTCAAAGTAGAGAACACCTCATAATCTTCACATATTACTTCAATCTTCTATCAAGCCTGAACCAAAGTCTGTTACACAGGCTCTCACTGACACAAATTGGCGTATTGCCATGGCAGCCGAATTCAACTCTCAATTACAACATCATACTTGGGATCTTGTCCCGAGACTGCCTCATTATAATGTACTTGGTTCTCGATGGTTTTTCCGAACTAAATTGTGTGCTAATGGTTCTTTGGACAGATATAAAGCTCGTTTTGTTGCCAAAGGCTATCATCAACAACAAGGAATTGATTACTCTAAGACTTTTAGTCCTGTAATCAAAGCCACAACCATTCGGTTAGTTCTCAAAATCGCAGTTGTTGGAAATTGGCCAATTAGACAGCTTGACTTCAACAATGCGTTTCTCCAAGGAAACTTACACGAAGCTGTCTACATGACGCAGCCTAAAGGTTTTGTTGATAAAAATTGTCCTGATTATGTTTGCCGCCTTCGGAAAGCTATTTATGGTCTTAAACAAGCACCACGGGCTTGGTTCACAGAGCTAAAATTATTCTTGAAAAACACTGGATTTCGTAATTCATTGGCAGACTCATCCTTATTCATTCTAAGAAAAGGTACCTCCATTCTCTATGTTCTCATATAGGTTGATGATCTCGTTATTACAGGGAATGATACAGTACTCCTTCGTTCTATTATTACGGCTCTGTCCCAACGTTTTTCAATTAAGGATTTAGGAAATTTATCCTATTTTTGGGTCTTGAAGTCTCCAGATCAGACACAGGCTTACATCTCTGTCAACAAAAGTACATCCTAGACCTACTGAATCGCACTAATATGCTCAAATCATCTCCTGTCTCAACGCCAATGGCAACTTCACCAAAACTCACCTTACGGTTTGGTACACCACTTCCTGATGCAACTGAATATCGGAGTGTCCTTGGCAGCTTGCAATATCTTACCTTCACTCGGCCTGATATTTCATTTGCGGTCAATCGCTTGTCTCAATTTATGCACAAGCCCACCATGGATCGTTGGCAAGTAGTCAAACGGGTATTACGTTACTTGGCTGGAACTGTCAAACATGGACTTCTATTCCGCAAAGATCAAAATCTGCATCTACACGCCTTCTTGGATGCGGATTGGGCTGGAGACACCGATGATTTTATCTCCACTAATGCTTACATTTTTTTATCTTGGTGGACAGCCTATATCTTGGTCTTCCAAGAAACAAAATGGTGTTGCAAAAAGCTCCACGGAAGCTGAATATCGCACAGTCTCCAACACCAGCACTGAACTTCTATGGATTTTCTCTTTACTCACTGAACTTGGCTTCACACTTCGTAACATCCCGGTCATCTACTGTTACAATGTTAGAGATACTTATTTATGTGCCAATCCCGTCTTCCACTCTCGCATGAAACATGTAGCTCTTGCCTATCATCACATCCGCAATCAGATTCAATCCGGTCAGTTAGCGTTACTCATATCTCCACTAAAGATCAGCTAGCTGATGCCTTAACAAAGCCTCTGTCACGCTCCACGTTTCGTCATCTTACACACAAGATTGGAGTGACTCAACCCCCTCCATCTTGAGGGGGGATATTAAGGAAACTTCATATTCTCTGTATATTTTTTTATAAGGAAACAAGCTTTGTATATAAACTACTGTAATTCATTCTACATAATCAATCAATAATACTAATCTTATACTTTGAACCTTTTAAAGATATCAAAGGTTTCAGACTTCTCTTGTACAAAGTAGATCCAGGTCTTTCTAGAGAAGTCATCAATGAAATTGACAAGGTACTTCTTTTTACTGTTTGATGATGGTGTTATTGGATCACATAAATCAGAGTGGATGAGTTCCAACTTCTTTGTTGCTCTCCATTTGCTCTGTTTTGGGAAAGGCACACGACGTTGCTTTCCTTTTACACATGATTCACACATGATTTTTGCCTCTCCAAGTGTTGGTAAGCCTATCACCATTTATTTGTCTTGCAAGATGGCTAAGCCCTTATGACTTAAGTGACCATAACGAAGATGCCAAAGCTCAGCCTTGTCCATAACATTCATTTGCAGGCACTCAATTTCTCCTTTCCCTTCATAAGTTTCACTAACTAGTGCAAACATACGGTTTGTGCTCATGAGAGATTCAGCAATCTTCCCTTTGGTTGGATGATATATACTGCAGGTTTTATGTTCTCTTCCCTTGAACAAGATATCCAAACCTTTCTCTTGAAGTTGTCCAACACTTAGGAGATTGTTTTTCAACTCAAGGAACAAAGTAAACATCATTCACTACCCAATTTTCTTCCTTAAATCCAATCTCTATCACACCCTTTCCATTAACCATCAGTTTGTGATTGTTACCTAATTTGACACCGTGTTTGAAAGAAGTGTCCAAGTCTGTGAAGATGTCTTGATTCCCACACGTGGTTTGAACATCCAGAGTCCACAAACCAAGTGTCACTTTGTTTCATTCTTTGAGACTCACAGTAAGTCATCAGCAATACATCTTCTTTGTCACCAGCTTCTGCATAGTAAGCTCCATGAGTTGCAGTTAGGCATTCATAGCTAAAATGCCCAAGTTTGTGACATTTGAAACACTCTATGATTGCCTTGTTAAAGGCACGACCTCTTCCTCTGCCTCTTCCTCGAAAGGCACCTCTACCTCTGCCTTTGACTGTGAGAACATGATCCTCTTCCTCATGACCATTTCTCTTGAACTTCTTCTCATGGACAGACAATGAGCTTTGAAGCTCATCAATAGACATTGCAGTTGTGTCTTTGGATTCTTCAATTGACACAACCACATAAGTGAACTTTTCTGTCAAAGTTTGAAGTATCTTTTCAACAATCTTTGAATATGTCATGATCTCTCCATTGATTCTCATTTGATTTGAGACAGCCATCACTCTGACAAAGTACTCATCAATGGTTTCTTCTTTCTTCATTGCCAAGACCTCAAACTCCCTTCTTAATGTTTGCAGCATTGATCTTTTCACTCTTTCATTACCACCATACTTGCTTTTCATGGAGGTCCAGATGATTTTGGATGTTCTCCTATCCTAAATCTGCTCAAAGACTACACGATCTATTGCTTAAAATAGATAGTGCTTCACATGATGATCTTTCATCTTCATTTCATCCAAATCTTTCTGCTGTACTGCAGTTAGAATGGTTCCTTCTGTTGGATCTGTGTAACCTTCTTCCACCAAACTCCATAATCCCTTTGCTCTTAAGAGATTTTCCGTTAGCTCACTCCAATGACCATAATGACCATCAAACATGGGAATCCTGATTATTGATTTGTCGTCACTCATTTTCTCTCTCTTGAATCTCTCTGTTGTTTGCTTTGATACCAAATGTGATTGTAAAAGCTTAAATCTCAAATGTACCAGAAAAAGATTGCTTCGATATAATGAACTTACAAAAGTACTTAAACAAAATAAAGATAAAACAAACTAAGTTATTGTTTAGGAACTACTACTCCACTTGGACCACTACTCAAACTACTTAGCTAATAAAATGACACTAACAATTGACTTGTTCAAGGACAAATCCTTATTGAAATTTGGCGCCAAAACACACTTCAACAATTATCATATATTAACAGGAGTTTCTAGAGCTGGTGGTAAATGGCTCACGACTGTGAGTTTCACCACCCGGATTCGAATTCTGGCCACCGTCAATTGAAATGGAGTGAATTTAGGTGACCCTCCTGGATATCTTCACAATTGCGAATGCTTTATGTCTAGTCGGAGTTTTTCGGAGCTCTGAATACCAGGGTCATCAAAATTAATATTATTATCATCTATTATTATTGTTACTTTTTTGTCTAATTAGTTGGAAATGATACTTATAATTACCGAATTTTATAATACATGTAAAACATTACATGATATTCAACTAGTTAAAAAATGATTTAACAATTTTGTACTTGAGAATATTTGATTTTCAATCTAAGACTAATAGAGCAAAAAATCTTTCAAGTAAAAACCATTAGAATACTGTGACAAATATTGTTCGATCAATTCTCAACCGTCTTATTGAATCAATCATGTTTAGGTTATATACAAGCTTGTAAAAAATAACCCTAAGAGACTTGCCAATAATGTAATAACTAAATACAATATGTATAATTGGGAAAATATCATAATTTCCTCCAATACCCCCTCTCAAGGTGGAGCACGTAGGTTTCGAATGCCCATATTGAATTGGAAGTATCAAACTCAGAACGTCCTAGAGCTTTGGTGAGTATATTAGCTAGTTGTTCCTTGGTTGTAACATGGCAATCGACCTCAAGATACTTTGTTCTTTCATGAAAGACCGGCTTGGCACTGATGTGAATAGCGGATTTACTATCACACTTGATAGTCATCGGCTCAAGATGTTTATACCCGAGATCGTCGAGAAGTTTCTTGATCCACTTCTGTTCCTTAGTCACAACGATCATTGCACGGTATTCAGCTTATGTTGAAGAACATGAAACTGTATTCTGCTTCTTTGTTTTCCAAGATATCGGTGATTCACCGCATTGAATAAACCAGCGTGATAGTGATCGTCGCATTAAGGGACAAGCTGCCCAATCCGAATCGCACCAGCCTGTCAAGTGAAGAGATGAATTGGCTCGAAATAATATACCTTGCCCCAAAGTACCTTTAAGATATCGGACCACCTTTTGAGCAACATTCCAATGTTCTTGAACCGGACTATGCATAAATCGAGATATATGCACAACATAAGTTAAATCCGCTCGAGTTGCGAGAAGGTAAATGAGCCTACCGACTAAACGTCTATAAGCATGCAGATCTGTAAGCATGGGACCAATGGCAAGACCGAGACGATGATTCTGGTCAATAGGAGATCCTGCAGGCTTACACCCGAGAAGACCTGAATCATGAACAATGTCGGTTACATACTTCTTTTGCCACAAATAAATTCCATCTTTATTTCTTGCCACTTCCAAACCCAAGAAATACTTAAGTGGACCAAGATCTTTCATGTGAAAACAAGTAGACAAGTGATCTTTTAAACTTTTGGATTTCTTGTGTCGAGTCTCAAGAAATAATCAAATCATCAACATAGATAAGAATTCGAAGACTATACTTATCGTGAAGAAGAACAAACAGTGAGTAGTCCAACCGGGTTTGACGAAAACTATATGTGATAAGAGCATCAACAAGCTTCGAAAACTAGCATCTTGGCGCTTGTTTGTAAATTACCGTGTAAGAAAGCGTTATGAACATCCATTTGATGTATTTCATGAGAATGTTTGGCGGTAAAGTCAAGAATCATACGCACGATTGTTGATGACTATGAATTTTCACGGTTTTTACTTATCAAATGACATCGATTTGAGGTCTAAAAGCGTGCATACATCATATTTATGGTTGATTTCACTAACTTTAGTGTTTTTAGGATTTTTGCATTAGAATTTGCATATGCACGCATTTTGGAGGTTTTTCAGGACTTTTAGGTACTTTTGGGAAGGATTTGAGAAATTTCGGAAAAACAGCACTTGACGTTGGNTGGAATGGACTGAACTTACCTCCAAGCAGCTGCAGGATCGATCCCAACTCAATGCAGGATCGATCCCAGGAAACTCTACAGCAAAACGGGATCGATCCCACTCAACAGTCTCGAGATCGATCCCAACTCAGCGCAGATCGATCTCAGCTCACCTGAGATTGATCCTGCAACAAACCTGGATCGATCCCAGGTAGTCCTGCAACGAACCTGGATCGAT
>OVBE01014618.1:0-11966 GCA_900406425.1 Iberis pinnata | reverse complement strand
ATATATATGTAGATTGCATTCTCTTTTATTGTAGCCAATCAACGAGTTTTTTATTTCTTAATTAATGTGTGGTAGAAAAATAAGGGCTAATTGCACGAATAACCAAAAAAAGTTGTAACATTATGTGAATATACATTAGTTTGTATAATTAGTTTGCTGGGTTTATTATAGAGTTCATATCTCCTTTATACCTGTTCGGTGCAAGATACACGCATATGAATTCATTTTTTTTTTAATTCCACCATTTAATTCTTTTTTTTATAAGTTAAGCTTTTTAATTCAAATAATCAAATCATAAAAACTTAGTTAAAAAAACACAGATTATTTTTATGAATTTAACATGACAAAACATACTTATATTTTTAAATAGTGAACAATGAATTTGGTTAATGAAATATAAATCCAATAATAGTCGGACTACTGAAAATAAAAATCGGACTATTTATGTATACAAACTCAAACCCCTAAAATAGAAACTCAAAACCCCAAAATATAAACCCAAAACTCCAAAATAGAAACTCAAAAACCCCAAATAGAAACCCAAAACCTAAAATAAAAACCCAAAATCCTAAAATAGAAACCCAAAACCATAAAATATATACCCAAAATCTCAAAATATAAAAAATGAATTGCAAAAATATACATCACTAGTTGGATAATTAAAAATATATCCATCATAAGTGTATAATTATATTGTTGGAATAATTACTCCACAATTATCTCCTTTTAACCCCTTTTCCTCCCTCTCTTGACATTGTTTTTTTTAATCATTTTTAAATTTCACCACCATTCTTTCATTACCAATTAAAACGTGAAATCCAAAATATTAAAATAACAAAATATTATATAAAAATATATATTTTATTATATCTAACAAGATTAAAATTAATTAAAATGAACTTATATTTTATCAAATAGTGAATAGTAACAATACCTCAAAATATAAACCATAAATCCTAAACACAAAATATAAACTCTAAACACAAAATATAAACCCCTACAAACAAAAAAAACTATAAGCCCTAAACACATAAAAATAAACCATAAACACATAATTATAAACCTTAAACACATAAATATAAACCATGAACCGAGAATATAGATCATAAATATTAAACCCTAAACCAAAAATATAAACTCTAAACCCAAAATATACACATAAACCCAAAAATAAATTGCAGTAGTTTGTATATCTGAAATAGTTTGTATATTATGGTAAAATGGTGAGAACAATAAGCGAATGAAAGAGAGCGAGAAAAAAAGAGAGTGAGTGAGAAAGAAAGACAAATGGTAAAATGACATTTTAAAAAGATTGTATAGTAAACATGTTTATTATATATTATTTTCTTGATTATATGCAATATAATGTATATTGAATGGTATTTCTCAAAATATAACTTAACTAATGAAAAATTATCTAACAGGATAAACTGAAAAATATAACAATAAGATTGTGAATAAAAAAATAAAATATCACTCAAATATATCTGCTGATGCTATAGCTACCAATGCAAATGTGCATAATGGCTTTTCATATATTAATCAATAAAATACGTTTTGTCATCATTTTTATAATACATATAAACACAAATACTTAAAATTTAATAACAAATATGAATTAAGAATATATATATATATTAATTAGATGATATTCTGTGCTATGCGCGAAAATATGATATAAAATGTAAAATATGATTTAAGTTTTATGTATTATTATATTGTTTTTAAATAATAATTATAGAATTTTTTTTTATTATATTTATATAAATACGAAGTAAAAATGTGACGATTTTATAGAAAATACATAACTATATAATATAATAAAACGTAATAAATATATTACTTTATTTTTTATTTTTTATATAGTATATATAGGTATTTTATAATATATGTTAGACTAGTTTATTAATTAAGATACACATATTTAATAATATAAATTTTATAAGCATATTTAAAATTTAATGTAAGTAGTTTTATATTATTTAAAAATTTTTAAAAATTAAATTATTTATTTAAAATTCTATTATGTTATGTATTATATTTATAGTGTTAGAATATATACTTTTAAAAAAATTAATTTAAAAATTAATTTTGTAAATTAAAATAAAATTAAAAACGAATTTTCTAAATAAAAGGAAAAAAAATTTTGGAAAAGATTTTTAATCTAGATAATATGTTTATATTTAAATTATTAATAACATATCATGTAATTTATTATAAATTTAAAGTATTTTTTTAAAAAAGTCTTCCATGGAGATATTTAATTATTTGATAAAATCATATGTCCAATATTTGCTGGCTTATTTGGCAAGATATACATACTTGATACTTGTGTTATGAATCGAATATTTGCTTTCCTAATCATAATCATAATTAGTTCAATTTTAAGACCGACTTGTGATTAACATTGGACGGTCAAGATTTTATACGTGTGTCATATTTTTGAATATATAAATCCCCCACACACACACGAGAGATCAGGTTATTAGACATTGAGAGAGATCTTCGACTTTTCAAGTTTTTGCAAGTGTCTCACTAATATCTTCGTCTCTCTCTCTTCCATGGCGGACGGTGGGGCTAACTCTCTAGCTCCACCATCAGAAAACGGCGGAGAATTTCTCTTGTCACTTTTGCACAGAAGACCTTACCAGCAAGCCAACAACAACAACAATAATCCTTTGACCAGACCAAACAGTCACCAGCATCAGTCATTCGCTCTTGATCCGGCAATCGCAACCGTTGGTCCCACCGTGAATGACTTTCCTCCGTCCAATTGGCCGTCTAACGGTTATGATCGACCCGGTACGCATACTCCTCCTTGGCCAGTCGCCTTTTCACCTCCTAATAACTCCCCCAATTTGTTAGGGTTTTCTCAGTTTCCAATTACTCCCTCTCCTGCCAACCAATTCGATGGTAATCAAAGAGTATTAGGTGATGATGTTTATAGATTAGGGTTTCCTGGAACTGGCCATTACGCAATTCAGTCTATGGTACAGCAGCAACAGCAGCTACGGCCTCAGCAACCAGACGAGCGGAAGCTTATCTTTGGTTCTTTCTTGGGAGATGCTGCTCAAAGTCTTAATGGGAACTTGACGTCTGATTCTAATCTTAGTCATATGAGGAATCCCCAATCCGTTTTCCAGAATTCTAACACGGATCCAAACTTGTCTCTTCTTCGGAATCTCGATTCTCATGAACACAGAGGAGGTTTCAGTGGAAGAGGAAACTGGGGTCCCATCGGGAATAACGGCAGGGGTTTCAAGTCTGCACCTACTCCTCCTCCTCCTGGATTTTCGAGTAACCATGGAGTATGGGATAGAGATATGGGAGGTAAGGACGGTGATATAGGTAGTTTCCGGAGAAATCACAATGAAGCCAAGGGTGAGCATTCTAATATATGGGCCAATAATGTTGATGTAAGTGCTGAGGTTGATAGATTAAGGAGATTATCTATCCAGAATGAGAGCAGATTCAATCTTAGTCAACAGATTGATCATCCTGGACCACCTATGGGTACTAGTCTACATTCGGTTTCAGCAGCTGATGCTGAGGATTCCTTTTCAATATTGAAAAAGGAAACTCGTGGTGGAGGTAAATATAAAGACGAATTGGGGCAGTTCAGTAAAGGCAAGAGGGAGGGCAATGGGGAGAGTGGCCCTGGTGATGACGATATTGAGGATTTTGGAGAAGATATTGTTGAGTCTTTATTGCTTGAAGATGGAATTGACGATAAGGATGCCAAAGATGGGAAGAAGAATGCGCAGACTTTTCGCGAAAAAGTAAGTTTCAGTTTGTGTGTAAGCTTCTGATATAGTATAGTTTAATTACCATACTCATTTGAGTACTAATGACTCAGGATTGGTTTTAGCTCTATGTAGTATATTTCCAAATTAGAATGATGCATTTTAGGGCTGGGAACATTATTTATGATCCTTGTCATTCTCTGGACTTTGTTATCAGGAATCGAGAAAGGACACTCGGGGTCAGTGGCTGCTTGGCCAACGGTTAAGAATGGCTAAAAGGTATGTGGCTTGTCGAAATGACATCCACAGGTATGATGCTCCTTTCACTACCGTGTACAAGTCCCTGATTCCTGCAGAAGAGGAGCTGGAGAAGCAGAAGCTACTAATGGTGCAGCTAGAGCATCTAGTTGGCAAAGAATGGCCTCAGGCAAAGTTGTATCTTTATGGGTCATGTGCTAATTCTTTTGGTTTTCCAAAGAGCGACATCGATGTTTGCCTTGCAACCAAAGATGATGATATCAACAAAGCTGATATGTTGCTGAAGCTAGCAGATATTTTGGAATCACATAATTTCCAGAATGTGCAGGTAAAAATAAATGCTTTTACTTAAATAAACATACGGATAAGGTACTTAATACTTTTCGTCTTGCTATGGATCTGGTGGCTATATATTTGAAACATGTTTTTATGTAGGCCCTAACACGAGCTAGGGTTCCAATAGTAAAACTTATGGATCCAGTTACTGGGATATCTTGTGATATCTGCATCAACAATATGTTAGCTGTTGTAAACACAAAGCTCCTACGAGATTATTCCCGGATAGATGTGCGTTTAAGGCAGCTGGCTTTCATTGTGAAACATTGGGCAAAGTCGAGAAGAGTTAATGAAACTTATCAAGGAACACTTTCTAGCTACGCGTAGGTTCTTCCCCATAACTTTCAAATGAAGTTACATTCTATTGATAGATCAATAAAAGACATATCTTGTATATGAAATTTTGCAGGTATGTTCTGATGTGCATTCATTTCTTACAGCTGCGTAGACCGCCAATTCTTCCTTGTTTACAGGTTTGCCTTATATCATCCTTTTCGTTAATGTAAATCGTGTCTTTTGTCGAAAAGGCTTCTCAACGACTCTGGTGCAGGAAATGGAGCCGACATACTCAGTCCGGGTAGATAATATCCGGTGTGCATACTTCGAAAATGTTGAGAGGCTCACC
This sequence comes from Iberis pinnata, assembly GCA_900406425.1. Classification (NCBI taxonomy): domain Eukaryota; kingdom Viridiplantae; phylum Streptophyta; class Magnoliopsida; order Brassicales; family Brassicaceae; genus Iberis; species Iberis pinnata. Next base: position 7,004 of record OVBE01014618.1, on the reverse strand, counting down.
AACTTTGGATCTAGTAATAGAGAGACCATAGCTGAGTTAGTGTGGGGGTTTTTCAGTTACTGGGCATATGGTCACGATTATGCGAATACGGTAGTATCAGTCCGTACTGGTTCCATACTTGGGTAAATTCACACTCAATTTGTCTTTTTTACTTGCAATTTCTTGGGTAAATTCAACATGATTATGTGTTGCAGTAAGCGAGAGAAGGACTGGACGAGAAGAGTGGGGAACGATAGGCACTTGATATGCATAGAGGATCCGTTTGAGACGAGCCATGATCTAGGTCGGGTGGTGGACAAGTTTAGTATCCGAGTGTTGAGAGAAGAGTTTGAACGAGCTGCAAAGATTATGCATCAAGATCCTAACCCATCTGCTAAGTTATTCGAACCATATCTTCCTGGAGATAATCAAGGCCACAATTAGCTTTAAAAGATTAAAATCAGATTCTTGTGGCTTGTGTATATTTATGGTTAGAGGTTAGCTCTCTCCTTTTCTTTTTGTATTGTGTTTTGGTTCCTTGCTTTCTACTCGCAAACAAGAACAAAATGTTCGTTTTGTTAAGCTTTTAAATGATGGTGATGAGTAAATTAATCCTTTTTTAAAAAGAAAATCATTTATACTAAACCAGATTTAGAGATACATAACAACAGTCTTAAAGAAGTTTGAAATGGGCACAACCATAAACGTGACGTGGCCTGACCTAAAGATAGAAACCCTCCTAATAGATTGCCACATCAAGATAATCTCCAATCTACAAAAAGAGATAACCATTTGCAGTCATGGTCTATTAGAGCATAAGATTTTGATTAATAAAGTTATCATATCATCTAGAAAAAAGTGATATTCTGTGTATGTTAAATGCTTACCTCAAAACCCAGATCAGAGAGTGTTTTAGTGTCGTCTGGTTGTTTTCTGTTTGGATAGGACATTGTCTGACCAACCTTTACCAAACAAGAAAAAAAGCATTACACAAATTCATTAACTTTACATGATTTTCTTGGATTTCATAAGCAAAACTAAACCGACAACATTTGTTTATACGAACGATCAGTAGCTAATTGTGCGATTAAATGGCAGGAAACACAAACAATCTCTAATGCATTATGTAGTTATGGTTATATCCTATCTTATCAAGAAAGTAATCATACCTCTCTCACAACAAAGCGACCGTTTTTGAGTGGATAAACAAATGCAAATGATAATCTAGCATTCCTTCTCCTAGCTGCTATAGAAACTTCTTTGACCTGAAAACGAAAAATGTGATATTTCTTTGTTATCATACGAAGTAGAATCGAAAACCTACCGGTTAAACAATGTGAGTTTCTACATTTGAAATCTGTCATGTTTCATACATCATTCTCTATTTACTATAGAGCTTAATTAGCACATCAATACATACCAAATCTGTTAACTCGCGAAGATTAGCATCTTTCCATGTGTAAATTTGAACTTCATCCTTTGGTTCTTTGCCTCTCACAGCATAATCTTCGTTACTATGATGACCACCAGTCTGCAAGAAATCCAATCATTCCCAATTTGCAATATGATTCATAAATGCATTAAAGTAGCTTTCGTGGAACAAAATTTGCTAAACATGACTGAAACAGAAATCTGGATTATGCCAATGATCAAACTTAAATTGTACCTTGGTGAAAACACGAAGAAGTAGGGGACATGTCTGCAATTCCAAGGTTAAGAAAAGGAGAATCAGTGAGTGCAAATAAACACCATAGCAAGAAATATTCTCATATTTCGATTTTCGAATATCCAGAAACCCTAAATAGAAAATTTTAGATAAACCAAATCGAATACGAACCTTCTCGCGATCGATAGGTTCGGTTTTAGGACGAGGAGGTTGGTTAATGCCTCTTGGAGGTGGCGGCAATGGCCTCCCGCCACCTTGTTGTCTTCTCGCTGTTTCAGCCATCTCTCTCTTTCACTCTCTCTCTAGAAACCTCTCCGACGAGTGTATTATCAGAGAAAGAGAAAGATCGGATTGCTTTTAGGCCCATCATAATTACCATAATAAGCCCATAACAATAACATAGTGATTTCAATATTTTGCTACAAATTATATTACAATCTCCACAATAAATAGATAAAATATATCTTTGGTTATGAAATTATAACACGTACATTTTTGTTATCAACCAAATTTATAATTAAAAAAAAACGAATTCCATAAAATACTATAAAAAGTTCATATTCTAAAAGTACCATTAAAATGTTTTTGTTTTAAAAATATCACAAATTTTAAGTTGATTTTTTTTTTTTAACTTTCATTTCATTCATCTTGTAGAAGAGCATATAAAATACATTTTGCGCATATGAAATCTTTGCCCAAATAAATAGAAATTACAAAAAAAAAATTAGAAAAGATGTTTAAAATTGAAAAAAATTGAACCAAGTGAAGAGGTAAGTGAGTGAAGATGATGACGATGTTATAGGATGATGATGCATTAATTTGATTCTATCCATTGAGGCTAGCTTTCCTCAGATTGTAAGACGTACTTCCTTTATTACTTGAGCAGCTAGTTTGGAGGTTCATGTGTGTAATCGTGAGTTTCTTTCTTTTCAGATGTGGTAGACAATTGCTTGGATCACCATTTTGCCTATCAAGTTAAGCTTCTTGTGGGATTGACTATTGTGAGTCCAGGTGCTTAAATGGATGAATGAATCAGGTGGTTGAAGTTGCGTGTGCTGGAAATCTATCATGATGTGATCCCTTGTTTCTGGTGCATTAGGACATAGAAGGCAAGCATGCGGCATTTACATCCCCCATCTAAGTAGATTATCCCTTGTTGTTAACTTGTCCATTAATAAGATCCAAAAGAAAAAGGAATGCTTAGGTATTATGTGTTTTAGCCAAACAGATTTAAACCATGGGATAACATGAATTATTGGACTTAATGCTCTTCTTGTAAGAGCTGAAGAGAAGGTTGATGGTGGCCAGGATTCTTATGTTATCCAAAGAAATTTGTCTGGGATTTAGCTGGACATATTAGGTGGATTAGATAAAGAAAGACAGCCACGAAGGAGAACTAATATCGGATGACGCTCTCACGGTAGAACCCATGAATCGTTGGACGTGGCTTGCGCTACCGTAGCTGTACCTGAGACCCTAGGACCATTCCGACCCGTCATTTCAATAAAGAGACCTAGACCTGTCCAATTATCATGCCAGAACAAGGACTTCGTACCAAAATTGATTTGTGAGATTAAGAAAGGTCTTGCTAAATGCCTCTTTTTAGCAATTTTCCTTCATAACTAGCTTCCCGACTGAGAGAAATCTGCTTCCCAGAAGATTATTTCCTTGATTATATGCTTCGCAACCCATGATACCCATAAGGAACCAAACTGTGAGAAGAGAAGCCATATAAGTTTTAATGTAAAAATTGTCGTGGAGATGGACAAATCTATCATTCCTAAACCTCCTCCCTTTTTTGGTGTACAAATTGTTTTCCAAGCAACTTTGGCACCGCCCAAATTATTGGGAACTCCCTTCCATAGAAAGGCACTACATAATCTTTCTATTTCTTTGATGCATCCTTTTGGAAGTGGGAACACAGATGACCAGAAATTAACCATTCCATAAAGGACATATTGGATAAGTTGAATTCGTCCGGCGAATGACAATCTCTTTGCTGGCCAGCTGAGAATACGAGCCTTCATTCTCTCTAATAATGGCTGGTAATCTCTTTTAGTAAGCTTACTTGGTAATAAGGGAAGGCCTAAATATCTCATAGGGAGGGATCCATGTGATTGCCATCCAAGAATAACAAAGTTTTAGAATTACTTAAACGCAGCCTTGAGGAAATGTAAAACCTCTGAAGGATCTCAATTATGGTTTGAAGAGATGATGCAGACCCATCAAAGAAAATGAGAAGATCGTCGGCGAAGCTTAGATGATTAATAAGTGGGTCCAACCCGTGAGGATGGGGTCCAAAGAGGCCACTCAAAGCTGCTTTATCCAATTTCTTCGAGAGTATGTCCATTCCCATAACAAAAAGAGATGCAGACAACGTGTCACCTTGCCGCAATCCTTTCTTACCCGGGAAGAATCCCACCAATTCTCCATTTAGCACGATTGAAAAGAAGGGAGATGTAATACATGCTTCGATCCACCCCATAAATGGAACTAGAAAATCCAAGGCGTCTAATATGCTCCAATCTATGTTGTCGTATGCTTTCAACAGATCTATTTGAAGGCATTCTCTTGAAATTGGTCCATCTTTATTGAAGTTCGATACCAATTCTCATGGCAGCATGAAAAATTATGCAGTGAACCCGTCAGACCCTAGCGCTTTGTTACGATGGAAAGAAAATAATTCTTCTTTGATTTCTGTCAATGTAAATGGCCTCATAAGCCTGGCTGCCATAAGTCCACCGCACCGAAACAGATGGACTTGTTTTATTTGGGAGACAATGAGAGAAATTACATCTTCATTTGGGGTTCCTAGCAATTTTTGATAATATTCAATGACCATTCTCTTGATTTGAACCTGATTTACTACTCTTCTTCCTTTTGAGTCCTTTAACGAGAATATGGAATTAGTGGATAAATTGGATTTAATTTCTCTATGAAAGAAACTTGTTTTTGCGTTGCCATCCTAAGCCATCTAATTATGGATTTCTGCTGTAAAAAACATTTCTATGCTGGTGAAAATTTTAACCAATCTGCTCTGGCTCGAGCTTCTGCTTCGAAAAGAGTTTGTGAAGGCGTTGAAAGTAGGAGTCGCTGAACATCTTCAAGCCGGGAGAAAGCTTCCTTGCTTCTGTTTTATATATCGTTGAAGCTTCTTTTATTGAGAGATTTACAGTAAAATTTTGCCGATCTCAAATTATGATAGAGTGCTTCCATTGATGATCCTTGGAAAGAGTTATCCTTCCAAATAAGACGCAGAGTTGGGAGGAAATCTTGGTGAGACAGGAGGAATGAGAAAAAGGTGAATATAGTTATTTCTTCTAATCTCCAAATTGGATAGTGCTACCAATCCTGATGCATGATCTGAACTTCCAGGGGCATCAAATAAAACAAAATATGATGGAAAGGCTTCCATCCATTCTCCATTTACTAATGCCCTATCTAATTTCTGTAATGTAGGAGTTATAACACTTATGTTTGTCCACGTGAACTGACATCCCCTTGATGTGAGATCCATTAGATGAGAGTCTTCCCGACAGCTCTGAAAATCGTTGATGCCTCTGATGGTGTCTGAAGTGAGAGGGGTTGTTGAAACTGCTTCCGAATAAGATAATATTTGGTTGAAATCCCCAAGTAATATGAACGGGGATCTTGATATAAAACTTGATGAGGATAATTGAGTTACTAAGTCCCAGAATGAACGCCTTTCTGATTGAGTATTCCTTGCATAAACAAAACCCATTGTGAATGAGGTGGCTGTGGATGGATCATAAACGCCACATAGCACAAGCTGGTCTGTTTTGAGATATACTAAGACAGAGAGTGTTGGATGCCATATAACCATAATTCACCCATTATTGGCTCCAGTTGAATGGTTGGAATCATACTTACATCATGGAGAAATATTGGTTATGATTTGAGAAACTTTCTCTTCTTGAACGTGAGTTTCCAATAGATCCCCTAGTAGAGGTCTTGTAGTTGAAATCCACCTTCTAATTTCCGTATGTCTTGAACTCCCACTTAGCCCTCTAACATTCCAAAAGAAAAACTTCATTAAATATATAATTAAGGACGTGAAAGGCTATAAGCCTTTAGAGAGAGGGTTCATAAACTAGTCCCCTAGGGGACCCTTGTAAAGATGTTCTTGGGCTGGCTGAACAAGATGAAGGTGATATCCTGTTGGGAGGAATGATTTTTTGTGCTTTATTGATGATACTCTCTTCTGCTATAAGCTTGGACGAAGTTAGAGTTTCCTGAGAAGCTGAATCATGCTTCGGTTGGGGCCAAGGTACGTGCTTAGAACACCGAACTACTATGGTACACACTTCTTTTGTGGTTCCTCCTGAAGAGTTCACTTCAACTTCAGCTTGAGCTTGATGTTTGGCTGCGACGGAGTCAGAGGAGGAAACTTGAGTAGGAGTTGTTGATTCTTTGGTAAGTCCAATTTTGGGAGGTGGATTGGCCTTGAGAATAGAGATCGGTTACAATGAGGGATTCGTGGTAGGAGCGGTGGCTGGAGTAGTTCTAGTAGGAGCAGGTCTTGGACACCGATACTGAAGATGACCATAATCCTTGCATCTTTCTCATCGAGGAGGGAGCCTCAGATAAGTTGCTGAAATAGCTACTATATTCCCTAGCTTATCCTTAACTCTGATTGTTGAAGGTCTTTTCTTTGACAGGTTTATTAGAACCTTAACTTTTGTGATCCCATTTGTGTATGGTCGGAGTTAGGATTTCTCAGTGTGTATGGGATCTCCTATTCCATGGGCGATCGTGCTTAGTCCCTTGATCGAATGGAGTTGAGAAGGAATGTTTTTGAGAAGTACCCAGACTGGAGAAGATTTGAGTTTTGGTAGATTAAGATATGCTTTTGGGGACCAAGGGAAGGTGGAGTACAAGCAGTTACTAGACTGCCAAAATCCAACCTCAATAACCCACACTCTAAGATCTTATGAAGGAATGAGGATAAGATAAACGAAATCTGAGTTGTAGTGTAGATGGGTTTGTTAATCCATAATGAGAGTGTACTAAGCAATCTGGATGTATTGGATACCCTAAAGTCAAGCTAAATGTTAAAAGGGGGTTTGGTTGCTAAAAGGTCCTAAGTGCAATGAACATAAAAAGCATAAAAACAGATGAGGCTTAAAACACTTTAGATGCAAAACAGAGTAAAAACAAGAAAGGGTAAAAGTGCAATTAATGTAAAGCAGTTCCTGAGGACAAAGGGTAACTGACTTGGGAATCCACCATGGACTACCTAATTACCTAACATACCTCAAACAATGAGCTGACCCCTAGACATTAGCTATATATACAATCAATTCCAATTCCTTGGCAACCAATCTCAAGCAAAGCAATC
>OVBE01014617.1:0-11966 GCA_900406425.1 Iberis pinnata | reverse complement strand
ACACAAACACTAGCTGCAACAGCTGCAACACCAAAAGAACAAATTGCTCCAACTCCATTAACACCAATCTTCCAAAGATTCAACCTTTCATCATTATTTTCTTTCTTCTTTAACAAATCATCAATTTGAGGTAAAGGGTTTATGATCTTCTCTAATGGGTCAATTTTCATGTCGACAAATTCAGTTTTCTCTAAAGAGATTCTTGGTGATGATGGAATAGAGTTTGTGGAAAGGATTGATCTTGAATCTTGATCAAGATCTTGATCATTGAGTATGTTCTTGTTGTTTTCTTGATCAGATAAGGGCTCCCAAGTTATAGGAACTTGAGACTCTTTGTCATTGAGAGGATCTTGAGGGTAGAGAAAGTAATCCATCATCATATCTTCTTGATGATCAAGATCAAGATCAAGATCAAGATCCTTGAAGTTGTTCTTGGGGAGTAACTCCCATTCTTCAAGATCCATCTTTTTTCTTTTTTGATCAAATTGTTTTTGGAAGTTTACTAGAAATGAAAGAAGAGAAGATTTATGTTTGAAACTATTTTTAAGAAAGTGATATCCTTTTTAAATTATTAGAGAAGTGTTTGGTATTTTCATGAGATAATCACTAATATCACTTTCTCTCTCCATGTGAAGTGGTATCAAAGATCATTTATAGAAAAAGAAGATTCAAACTAATTCATTAATTTTTTATAATTAAGAAAAATCCGAATTTTCGGTTTTAATTTTTCATAGATTCGTATCAATTTTTGTCAATATCTGGTGACATTGCGTAAAATATTTTTTCATCCGAATTGAATGAAAGACCTCATGAAACTATTTTTTGAGATTAAACCACTAATATAACGCACCATTGGTCATAATTTTTTTTTATCACATTTAAATCAATTAAATATATACATAATTAAATTTTATAATATATAACTAAATTCCAATTAAAATTACAAAAATATAACTTTAATGATAGGATCAAAACCTTTTTTCTAAATTTATAAATGTTTAGATTAAGAATAATAAAAAATATTCAATAAACAAAGATTTTTTTTTTCTTGTCAACTCAATAAACAAAGAATTAAAGTTTGAGTCTTTGAGATATGTTATTTCTTTTATTTTCCAAGAAATTACACATGTTTTTTTGCTTGTAACTCACACAAACTTTGAAGAATTATTTTCAAAACGCGTAATGATATATAAGTTAAGAGAAAATATCATAAAACATTGATTGATTTTATATGAAGTTGACACACGTTATACAAGATATGTTCAAATTTTTTTATTTTTTAAATAATATTATTTTGAAGTCTGTGGGCGATGAAAATGAATTAGAGCTTATCTAATAACGCAATGAAGTGACAGAAAAAGAAGAAGTGGTCCTTTGGGGACCCATTTGATGAAACTATATTTGCTTCTTTGACAAGATCCTTAAGTTTACTATTTTAGTATTTTAATAACCAAACCTCTAGATGTATTTAAATTATTATTTGCATTACTATATTTTCTAATTTCTATAACATACTAAGATTGGACATATAAATTAAAACCCGAAATTCAAACCAAAACCATATCAAAACAACTATTTTTAAAAATAATTCAAACGGTTTTTATATATCTCAACACGAAAATCTGCATCTGAACTCGAACCAGCCATAATCGGAATCCGAAAGTATAACTGAAAACCTGTATGTATGTGTGTATATATATATATTTATATATATATACACGACTATATAAGTAATTATGATATGATCATTAAGATTTTAGGTAGAAAAAGTAGGGGTTTTGTAAAGTAACTCGGATATTTTTGAATTTTCGTCTGATATTGCGGGTTTTTGATTCGACTAACTTCGATTTTAGCTAGTTAGTTCGAATAATTTGGATCTTTTAAATATTCGGTTCCATTTCAAGTCCTAATAAAATAAAAATGAAAAAATTGACTGAATCTGATTATGCCTGAACCGAGTCCGAATCGAATTTTTAAACAATCTAAACTGTTTTATATGCCCCAAACCGAATAACCCAAAATCCAAATTACCCATATCGAAAACCGAATACATGTAATTATAAATTTTGAGTCGGTTACATATTTATTTATTAGCTATTGGTTAGTTTTGGATAAGGTTAATTTTGTTTTGATGATATCATGTTGTAGTAAATTAGAGGATTACGAAGAATATTTAGTACAAAATGTCAAATAATAATAAAGAAAGACATACTACATAATTTGATGTGAACACACTACCTATAAGTTTTTTTATACTTCTTATAGTTTGGGGAATAAATCGCTTTTGTAGTATTTTAATCTCATTTTTTTTTGTTTGTTAAAAAGAATGGAATAGTATACTTTTTGGCACTTTTCATTGGTGTTAATTTTGTTTGGTTTTTTTTTTCTTTTTTTCATTGGTGTTAATTTTGTTAAATTGACAAATTGAAGCTTCTAGAGGACACACTTTATAAAAAAAAGAAACTTAAAACACAAACCTTGATACCAAGCTCTCTATATATGTGTATCTTTTATAAATTTAGATACTAACCAAATTAAATTTACAAGACATATTAGGGGACAAAAAGAACCAAGTTGAATTAAAAAATAAAATAAATAACAGTAAAATAATATTTAATAATTATTTTTTTGAAAGAAAAATATTGGAACTGTTTCTTACAAATTAACTTTTACGTATATGCAATTTGCATTGTATATATTTGTTATTTATTAACCACAATAAATCGGTTTATTTATTTATTTATTTATTTTGATGATAATGGTATCCGGAGACCCACATGATTCCGACTAGGTCCAAAGCGTCTGCAGTTGCCAAAAATATCTAGAAGGACCGTTGAAATTCATTCCATGTTAATTAACAATGACTGGGATTCAAACTTATGTGACAAAACTCACAGGTGTGAACTCTTTACCACAAAAACTAATAGCCCCAGTTATAATCGGTTTATTAACTTAATCTTTAATAAAATTACGATTTTCAAACACCATTTTTATAAATTTGTTTATATGAAATAACAGAAAAAAACGACAACCACTACATTACTTGTTTCTCTTTAATCTGAAGTATATTTAGTTTTTTTTAGATTTTGAAAACTAAAATTTAATCTGGTTATATTATATGGCTGGATTAATGGTATGATTAAATATTTCCTTGCATTAGGGATGTTAACTACGATTAATAAAAATTATTACACCTTTTTGTTATGTTCTTAAAGAAACCAAAGTGATTATTCTTCCTACCTTTTATTAAATTTAATTTTTGAAGCTCTCCAAGTTATTCCATGGACTATGTTTTTTGCTTTGTTCTTTAAGTTTGTTCACTACTTTTTTGACATTTAAGTTTGATTTTTTTTTAACATTACATTACAAAATAAACTCCCTCTCAAAAAAAATCGAATCTAGATATTAAAGGTGGACATTTAAACCGAACAGAATAAACCGAACTGAATCTAGTTTGGTTAGTTCGGATCAGTTTATTCAGCTCAATTCGGCCTATTTTTTTTAATTTTAGTTTGGTTTTTGGTTCAGCAACAATATTTTAATACTAAATTAACCGAATCGATATGAATTTGCTAAAATTAACTGAAAGAGCCCAAAAATTTAACAGAAATTAAGATTTTTGAACCAAAAAAACCGAATTTCAAAAACAAAAAACCAAACTGAATGCCGAACCAAACAAAGTTCAGTTTAATTTGGCCAAAAAAACCGAGCGAACTCAAAAAACCGAATGCCCACTCCTACTAGGTATCAAGAACCAAGCAGTTTGATTTGATGTACTTTTATGTAAATAATTAAATATAAATCACACATAATTCAAATCAAAATTCAAGACATAGATTACCCAATAAACATCAAATGTTCAAACAAATTTTAGCCGACTCAAAATCAAATTATTCAGTAAAACATACATATCAGATTTATAGAGCAAAAAAGAGAGAGAAAGATATTCACAAAAACAGAAGCAAATCTTGTTTCTTTGGATTTACATGCTTCCATGAAATACAAATAAAACTCAAAAGTTTCATTATAACATTTCATTAAAAGTTACCTCTCAGATTTCAAAGAACACACTTTTATAACAAAAAAACAAACCCTTAAAACTCTTCATTAGATTGAAGTTTAGATTTTGACTCACCTTTTAAGAAGATTCAAGATTGGTCTGATGAAGCTTGTCCTAAAGAGACAGAAGCAAGTGATGAAGCCCAAGCTTGTGCATTCTTTGCTCTTTCATGAAAGTTTCTTGTTTTAACAAGTCTTAGTTTCAACCATAACCTTCTCACATCAACCATGTGAAGAGCTCTGCTAAACATTTGGCTAATCTCTTTGAATCTTTCCAAGTTTAGATTCGGAACATAAGAAGTCCATAATGCTCTTATGCGCGATTTAACTATAGGGAAGACGAAAATCGCCATTTGTAAAGTGAGAAATAGAAGAGATAGTACCAAGAACGGATCTCGTTTGAATATTTCTTTGATCGATGTTCCATTTCGCAGCCATGTGATCAGGTTAGTATCAGTAGAGTCTAAGCTTGTTGTTGGTTCTGATTCAATAATGTACTGAACAGGTTGAAGACCTGGAAAAAGCCGAAAGAATTCATCATTTACTTTCGAATCTTTTAAACCGAAACCGAAAGAGATACTTATTCAAGGTTTGGTGTTTTACCTGTTGCTTCTGTATAAAACTCAATTAGAGATGTAAGATCCTTTCGACCGTGGTATCGTGCTTTCGAAGTTTGATTTACTATTAGGATTGAAGGTAAGCTATGGATACCATACCTAGAAAAGACACTGTAACAGAGCCAAGTAACAAGATCAATTAGTACAACAAAAGAGAATAATTCAATTGAATTCAATTTTCTTGCTATACTAATTAGGCTTCTTACGATGGTAATGCTTGAGAGTGTTCAACTGCTAGGTGTTGTATTTGAGGAAACATCGAACTCAACATATCGAAATTAGGTCGTACAGCACGTGAGAACGGGCACCAAGAAGCGTAAAAGAGTACTGACATATAAGCATTCCCATGATTCAGAGCCATTAACCTATCCAGTGACTCTCCATCTACCTGCATAGTGTAAATGAAGACATTACTTTAGCCTTTAGATCCAATTTCATAGCTTTAAGAGAACAGAATCCAATACACATCTTTATAGACAAAGCTAAGCTAAGCTACTACTACACTGTGTATTATAAAAGCTTTAAACTCTGAAACTAAACATCCTCTAGATGAATTGGGCTGACGATCTAATTCCCCCTCGGAAGTATCACTATCATATAGCACTAGATGTGTACCCAAACTTAAGGCCTAGTGTTAAATAACCCTATTTCGAAAGTTAAATTATTGTTTACCTCTTTTTTAAATCTTCGAAACTTATAAACCCTTAAAAACAAAGTTCGAAACCAGAATACACATAAAGCCAGTACATTAAGACCTTTAAACTCTAAAGCTAAACATCCTCTAGAAGAATTTGACAAAGTTTTCGATTAGTATAGAATCGGATTGTGTCGAGATATAAGATCTTAAACATCTAAGATTAACAAACAAAACAAACATAAGAATCAATAAGGCATTGAACAAACATTAGTGACGATTAGTGATAACTCTAGAACATTCAAATTCACATCATCTAAACCATATAATCAGAGAAAGATCAAATTCAAACGCTATAAGAAAGCTTAACACTTAATCAAACAAACCTTATAGCTCAAAATAGGTCATAATTATGATTATGTATGTACCTCGATAGGAGGAGTTGGGTAGAGAGAAAGAGGACATTTTGATTCTAAATCAAATCGGAAGATCTCGAATTCGTGATTGCAAACGGAAGATTCCACCAAAGATGAAGCGAATCCGAAACGAAAGCATGATATAGCTAACGCATAGAGGAAGAGAATCGAAATCCGAAAATCCATGAAATTGAGGTAATTAAAGAGAATCAAGGATGAAAAATACAGAAGGTGGATTCAAAACGAGAAACGATTGTGAGATTAAGAAGAAATTAGGTTAGGGTTAAGAAATTAGAAAGGGGGAAGAACAAAAACCTAATTTTTTTCCTAAGGAATCAACAATAACAACATTTTAAAGGTGAAATTGGGAGAATAACGGATCAAAAAACAAGAAATTTTCTTCCTTTTTCGCAATCAACACGAAAATTCCACAATTCGTCTTCTTCGATGCGTTTCTCTTCTTCTTCTCTCTCTATCTCTCTATTTTCTCTTCTCTCTCTCTCCTAAATTCAATTTCTGATATTGGACTTATTTTAAATATCAGCCCATATTAAAATGTATGGGACAATCATTTATTTGGGTCAAACCATACCACCAATTTTTTTTTAATATGGTATTAAAAATATATATATTTATATGATAAGTTGTTATTTTTTTATAAATAGTTTTCACATACTTTTTTGTTCTTTTTGAAAGTTTACTTATATTAACAAACTTTTTCTCTAAAATTTTCAAATGAAGAAAATTGGTAAATTTGGAATTAGTAATATTAATGTTTTCTACATGAATTTTTTATTTTGGAAAGTGAATAAACTTTTAAAATACTAATACATTTAGAAAAAAATTGTTTATTAAAACGAATAGCCCCAAACGGCGGCGAAATCCGGCGTCTTGCAGTGCCATCTTTCGCTCTCTCTCCTTGGTTGTCCGTTACTGCTGATCATCTGTGCGACTTAGGCTTTGCTCTGGTGGCTTTTCTTGCGAGATGGTTAGGGTTTCGTGGGTGTCGCGGCCATATACGTCCGTTTTCTCGTCCTGCCGTCTTTCGCTTTACGGCTTCCATCCTCCTCGAGGCTCCACGTCTTCTTCCTTTTCGTTGGCTGTGAGAAAATTGTGGATCCTCGTCCAAATTTTTTTCAAGCGCCACCGCCGACGGTCGCTCGCTTTCTCTTGCCGACCGTTTCCGCAGTTTAGGTGGTGGTGGAGACGGTTTTGGGTTCTCCGGGCTCCTCCTCAGGTTTCCTCTCCCTTGTTTTCTTTTGTTTAGCTTTTCATTTTAGTTAGGGAGACAAGATTAGGTCTCCTCCCCGGTTAGTTTCGAAAGTTAAGGTTCCAGGTTTGGTTATGTGGTTAGTTGCGGTTTAGGTCCCTGCTTTCGCCGGTTCTCCCTGGGTTACAATAAAGCAGGTAGCCTTTTGTGTGAGTCTGGGGTGAGTTTGGTATTTGGGATTCTGAGCCTTTCAGTCATCGGTTACAATGTCTTCGGTCTTATGAAGATGGTGATTTTAGGTGCTCTGTGGCAGTTTAGCGTATGGTTATCTTCCTACTGGTTTGACTTTGGTTCGTTGATTTGTCAGATTCGGGATGCGGTTATTGGCTTCTCGCTTAGCTTGCCCTTCGACAAAGGTTTAGCTGTTTCGTTTTCCTGGTTGTCCATGGTTTCCCCAGGTTTTGTCGTTGTCTCGTGCGCGGTTAAGGATTGTCGAGGTTATTGCCTCTTGTTATGCCTGGTTGAGCCTCACTGGTAGACGCTTTTGGTGTTCGATAAGTCTCTTCCGTTAGATAGATTGATCTTTTCTGATCTTCAAGTGTTTTTTACAGCACCGCCGTGCCGATAATGGCGAGTCTATTTTGGTTTATTCTTTTTTTGTGTTTATGTTTCAACTTTTGTACTCGACATACCGGGATTTTTGTATTTGTGTTATCTGCTACTTTGTTTTTGTTCGTTTCAATGGATTTAGTAAGTTATTGTTAAAAAAATTATTGAAAAGAATAGCCACTAGTTTAACTTTTGCACCAAATAGACAAATCATTATTTGATTGTTGACAATTTTTTTTAATGGGCCTATGAATATATTTAAGGTATCAATTCATCCGTGAATGAGAAACCAATATGAGCTAATTTATTTATTTTTAAACGGTTTTTAGTTTGAAATTTATAATCATAACAAACTATCTAGTCTAAGGCTGAGCCTTATCTTCTTTGTTGGAGTCGCTGGTTTTGGCATTGGTTTTGGTTTTTGCTGAGTGGTGTTCTCTTTCTTCTGGTTGGATCACTGGGATTCTCAGCGGTTCTCGGTTATTTGCTAATTCTCTTCGGGTTAGTGTCTTTCGTTTGACGTTGTATCGCTCCTTGCTTCTACGTTTAAAGATCAGTTCGAGATCTTTATTGTGATTGGATTCTCTTTAAGGCTTTCCAAAAACGTTTTTATACTCTCGCCTTTTTCAGATGTTCTATAAAGTCAAGATCTTTGTGTTTTGGCTTTGTCTCAGGGAAGAGTCGCCTCGTTCACTCTCCATCGAGATAGTTTCTGATTCGCTATAGGAGGATGCGCTAGTAAGTGGTAATCTTTGGTTGGTTTTCTTCCTCTGGCTTTGGTCGATCAGAGTTTCAAGGTTCATTTTCGTTTAGCTTCTCCTTTATTCATCATCATTGCAAGATTCCATTAGTTATTTGGTCGTTGGTTTGTTAGCCAATTGTCTTGGCTTTTGTGTTAGCCTCTCTCTTTTAGGCTTTGCTTCCTTTTTTGTTTAGGGCTTTAATGTGGTTGCCGGTTGTATTCTTGTTATCTTGTTATAAATATATCATACGAAAAAACTATATTTTAGTATGATGAATCAACACCACTATTTTGATATTTATTGGATCATGATTCTCGGGTTATGTACAAAACATGACAAATCTTTAATGTGAAACAAGTTTTAATTATTGTTTGGAAAAATAGGACTCATTCTTATTGAGACAATTATATGAAATGCCGAATTAATGAGTATTTTTATTGATAAACAAGTTAGGATTACAATCCATTCAATCAATAATTGTCTATAGATCTTTATCAACTTTCGCTTGATAATCTAGTTATTGTAGATAGTCGGATAATCATTGTACATTAGAAGGTTGTGAGCAAGTAGGTTTTAAAGATTTTTACTTTGTCCCCTTTTATGCTTGAGGACTTCTCTATTTACAGGAGTTCTTTGAGCCTAATCGCTTTTGAGTTGAGACGACTACTTAACAATTTTCTTATTTTTTGCAATTTAGATACCCATGAACGATGTTTTTCTTGATATAAAACATTTTCATTGCGACCGACTTAATATCTTAAAAGGTTTGAGGTTTCTTCATTGTTAACGATCCGTTGGTTCTCAAGATCTTTTGGATAGTTGCAAATAGTTTTCGACTATAGTCCAGTTTATGCTAGCAATTTGTCGGTAATTGGATGTACTTTGTTGGCAACTATTTACATTCTAATTACTTCGAAATCTAAATTGTAAATGAATATACTTTAGAAAAAGTATTGAATTATATATCTTATTTATTCTATTTAATAAGATAAAACTTGAATAAAATTAGCAATTACACCAACAAAAATGTGTTATTCCATTGGACTGGCAATTCTGTCCACAATTTCTTAGTGCAACCATACTCGTTTGATTGTGAAGCTTCATGATGCAACATAGGCTCTTGAGCTAATTTTTAGGCTTCAACATCTTGAAATGTTACAATACTCATATGTACATGTAAACCAAACTAATATGTTATTACAAGTTATTTTTGTTGTTGTTGTAAATTTAACAATATAAATATTACCTAAGAAGGCAATGAAAACAAACTTGATTGATATTTTCATCATTATAGTATTTGTAGAGAATTTTTTTCTTCTATTTCTAAATATGTTGAATAATGAATATGATGTTATTTTAAGTTGTTTTAGTTATTATTAAACCCATTATTTATAGTGGAATAGTGGTAACTTTTCTTTGTTATTGATATATATATTGAAATTTATTACAAATGTTTCAATATTAAAATATTATATATTATTTATAAAATAGATAATATTATATACCAAAATTGATAATAGTTTATATTTTTAAAAACTAATAAATTATTATATCATAACACTAAATTATATAAGTCCAAACATGAAACTGCAATACTAAATAATAAATTGTTAACTGAAATAAGTTAAAACATTAACTAAAAATGGTGTGTTTAAGATTTTTAAAGAAGTATAATATTTTTTCCTTTTAAATGTCATTAATTTTAAAGCTATTTTAATTATCAATAACACTAGATTTAACATATGTAATTAAGTATTCAAGATTTGGGTTTAATAACAGTAAAGTTTAAAGTATGAGATTGAGTTTTAAGTATTCAATGGATGTTGTTTTAGGTAATTTATGATAATTGTATTTTAGATATTGTGGAAACTTTATCTATAGAAAAGTGAAATGACATTGTTTTGCATTTTAGCCAATATCAATTACAAAAATTTATTTATTGCCTAAATTAAGTAAAAATAGACCAAAATTTTCGTTTATTCAAATCTTATTATATAAAGCGGAATGTTTGATAATTATAACACACCAGATGGTGACACGTATCAACGACTTTAACTTCATCGATTGTGAAAAGTGTCAAATATTTATGGAAATAAAAAATTGAATAATTAAATAAGGAAATATTTAAAATAGTTTGAAAAGGAGAAAACTAATAAGTAGATTATCAAAAAAGGAAAACATCGGTACAAATATAAAATATCAAAATGCAAAAACTAACGATCATATATAATTTATTATATAAACTATAATATATTTAATGTGAATGCGACATGTAATAAATTTAACTTGGATAATGACAAAAAAATAGAAAAATATTTTATTAAAAAATAAATTTATTAATACATTTATTACATAGGTTTTAAGATAAATTTAATTGTGCGAATTTTAATGATATAAATTATTAATTTTATAATCAAAATATTTGTTTTCCCCGCATATTATGCGGGGCATTTATCTAGTATCTTATAAATCATAAAACTATAATAATTTCATAATATTATAATTTAAATCTTAAATTTTGGAATGAAGAAAAAGGATACTTTTTCTTAATTAGTCATATTAAAATTTCATATGTACAAATTTAAAGATATTAATGTTCTTTACAGGAACAAGTTATTTTCTTTTTGGAAAGTAAGCAAATTTTAAAATAATGAATACATTTACGATCCATGTAGGAAAAAACATAATTAATTAAAAAGAGTAGTAACTGATTTAACTTTTGCAATCAAGTAGACAAAAATTTATTTGATGGTTGACAAAAAAAAGTCTATGGTTGATGATTTTTGGGATTTAGTTACATATAATTAAATTTCTAGTGAAAAATATGTAGAGATAGATTTTTTAACTATGTAATATTTCATATTTGAATTGATATGATTGTCTATTACAACTTTTTTTCCTATCATGCGAAAAAAATTATTTTATATGAAAAATTGAGATGGGTCTATGCCAATAGATTCTTAACTCATGCTTATAAAAGGAAAAAGACCATTAAAACCTCCTCAAAAAATTTAAGAAATGGAATGGACAACGATAGTGGTTAGAAGAAACCGAACCAGTGAGGTCGTGGTGGACATAACCTGCACGAGTAGTCTTCTTTTCTTATCACTTCTAGACCTAACTTGTTTTAGACTTAAAATCTAGTTTAAGGTTCTTTTTCATATATCTTTTTGCCATTTCCCCAACTATTTCAAACTACATGATTCAGAATTCATATCTCGTAAATGTTCTTTTGCATTTAATTTTTTTTTGATGATCCTTGTATCTGAAACTTCGAAGGACTCCGACTAGTCCCAAATGTTCGCAGTCGCCAAAGATATCCATGAAGGCTGCCGAAATTCATCCTATGTTAGTTGACGGTGGCCGGAATTCGAACCTAGGTGATCGAACTTACAGTTGTGAGCCTTTTTCCACTAAAACTAGAATCCCCGGTTTTTTACATTTAATTTGAAAGTCCTTTATTAAAAAACCTTAGATAATATATAAATATACGAACTAAACACAATGTTTAGTTAGGAATTTTAATTATTAGTGAATTATACATATCTTATTTATTCAGATTTAACAAGATTAAACTTGAATAAAATCAGCATACACAATAACAATAAATCCCTTCTTCAGTGGTGACACATGTTAGACATCCTTTAGGACAATCACCATTACCATTAGGTTTTGGAA
>OVBE01014616.1:0-10660 GCA_900406425.1 Iberis pinnata | reverse complement strand
AATTCTCTAATTGCTCGCATTTTACAGGGTCGGTACTTCAAGAAGTCTTCTGTCTACGAGGCTCCCAAACCCTATAGACCCTCTTTTGGTTGGCGTAGCATATAGGAATCCCAATCGCTTTTAGCTGTTGGTTCACGTAGGGTTATTGGAACGGGAGGTCACACAAGTGCTTGGCATGACTCCTGGCTACCGGGGGAGAAACCGCGTCCCGCACGGAGACATTATCATGGGATATATCCGGATTTGCGGGTCTCTGATTTGTTACTACCACATACATCTCAATGGAACTTACCCCTTATCCGCGACCTGATAAAGGCAGAGGATATTCCGGCAATTCTGACAATACGTCCATCGCTTCATATACATGATAGATGGTGCTGGCATTTCACGAAGTCAGGCAATTATACCGTAAAGTCGGGATATGATTTAGCTTTAACACTGTTTAATGACCAATCAGATGGTTGGCCGGAATTACCGTCGACAGCACCTCTGCGTGCAGCATTATGGAAACTTAAAGCTCCTTCGAAGTTACAACACTTCCTCTGGCAGGTATTATCAGGGGCGATCGCAGTTAATGAACGACTACATAGTCGAAAGTTACGACCAGATTCTCCATGTGATAGATGTGGTGATGATTGTGAATCCATCAATCATGCTATTTTCACCTGTCCCCCAGCATTGCAGAGTTGGGCACTTTCGCCGATTCCTACCCCGACCGGTATTTTTCCATCAGGGAGTCTTTTAGAGAACATACAATATCTGCTATCGGGCGAGCGGAATACACTTACAAAGAAAGAATTCCAAATTTTCCCCTGGATAGTTTGGTATATCTGGAAAGCCAGGAATGCAAGGTGTTTCCGTAACACTACATGGGAACCACCGGACGTCTTAGCGTTAGCCTCAACAGAGGCCGATCAATGGTTATCTTTTCAGTCAGGTAGTCTCATGATGGGTTTAACCAGTACAACCGAGACTGAGGTATCACCGACAGACTTTCAAAGCTCTGGAAATTGGTGTGTTTTTGATGGGTCATGGAAAGAAGGAGATTCTTTAAGTGGGATAGGATGGTATATGCCGCAGTTCTCAAACGAACCTCGTTTGTTTGGCTGTGCGGGTATCCGATGCGGTAGGTCTCCTCTTCATACGGAACTACTAGCATTTATGTGGGCTTTCAAATGCCTATTGAACATAGGTAGATCATGTGTTGTCTTCGTTACAGATTCAACTGACTTAGTCAACCTCCTCCAACATCCACAAGACTGGCCAGTATTTGCAGCAAAATCAGCAGATATCCTTCAGATGAAGAATCAAGCCTCATTTAAAGTGGTGCATCGGAAGAGGACTTGGAATACANTTTTTTTTTTTTTTTTTTTTTTTTTTTTTTTTTTTTAAAAAAAAAAAAAAAAAAAAAAAAAAAAAAAAACCAAAGATGAAACAAAATAAATAAATAGAGGTTATGAAGTTACTATATTTGACGTTACCAAATGTCCCATAGTATTTATTTTTATTTTTTTCACAAAAACAGGTTATTAATTAAATGAACCCGGTATAGTTACATTGTAATCGTTTGTAATCGAGACAGTTAGCATATCCGGTACAGTAACAAAACATTGAAAGGAAGAAACAGAGTGTATCTGTGATTTAGCTAACAAGTGAGCCACCATATTTGATTCTCGGTGTATCCATTTAAGCTGGAATCCTTCGAACTGCGATCTCCAAAATTCAAAGTCTGTAGCCCAATTCCTCATAGGAAGTGTATCATCATTTGATATCAAAATGTTATGAAGTAATTGAGAACCACCTTCAAAAATAACATTACAGTAGCCCAAACTCCAAGCATTTTGCATAGCCATCAACAGAGCTTGAGTTTCAGCTTCAATTGGCGATGGAGTAATGAAACATGTGCTTTGATATGCCCTCACAAAATGTCCCTGAGAATTCCGATAAACCCAACCAGCAGTTGCTTTAGTATTATGTGTGTAGGTTGCATCATAGTTACATTTTAACCAACCAGGAGGTGGTATAGACCAAGATGATGATCTGGTTACTCTGCGTTGAGTCCCCTTTGAAGGATTGATAATATATCAATGCTCGGCTTCTGCAACTGCTTTTTGAAGGAAAGAAAACCATGAGACAGACTTTCCTTTAAACACCAGAGTTCCTAGCCTTCCAGATATTCCATAAAATCCAAAAGGGAAGGTACTTGTTAGGCTGGGCATTAGAATACTTACAATGGTCAATGAGGAACTCAAGTTTAGAAACATAGTCTATTGTTGGTGATGTGAGTTGGTGATTTGGAACGTTGAGGTCCCATAGTATTATTATAATATTTTTTTCAACCAATGTGTTAAAAAAAAGGGAAGAAGGTTATTACGAAATTTGCCAAAAATGTCATGCCAATCATATTTTAATAAAATATAACATTAGAAGAAGTTCAATAATTACTATATCGTCAGATTGATATATATACTAAATAATTTTAAAAGCTAGAAATAAGAAATAACTAATTAAATATTTTAAAGGTTCCGACTTTTCAAAGTGACTGTTAAATAAAAAATGAACTTATAAGTAATTATGAGAAAATTTAGAAAGTTGCGACCTTCCAAGATGATGTACGGTAAAATAAAAAAATTATGAGAAATCCCTTTTCATCTTTCTATGATATAAGCATTGATGAACTTTTGAAAGGAAGTTATGGTGGAACTATCATTATTATTGCAAAATTTCTTCACACTTTGGCTACAATACCAGTTTTGAAATCATTCATTTTTAATATCATGATTTTATTTTAGAAGATGAATTTATTGATAAAAATGATTTTCATTACTCTTTGGTGGATAAAGGGATTGATCATGATGAAGCAAAAACTATAATGAAAAACCTTATTCATATTGCTTGTCATGTCTTAGTTTCTAATGAATCTTCTCCTTCAAAAATAATAATATTTTCTTTGGCACTATAATTTCACCAGGAAAATGGTAATGATGATGATATATTGGAACAACATATTATTCAATAAATTCATATAATCGAATACCAAGACCACCTACTAAAGAAGCAATTGATTCTTTGGAAAGAAAATTATTCGATGACAAAAAGGATGAAACTAAAATGTGTCGTATTTGTCTCGAAGAATTTGTTGAAGGAAAACTTGTTTTAAAATTACCATGTAGTCATATATTTGATGAAAAATGTTTACTTTCATGGTTTATGACAAGCAACAAATATTCATGTTATCTCATTATGTATGCTTTTCATAAATGAATATTATTATATCACAATACTAAATTTGGACAAATAGTTTATTGAAATATGTTTCAATTTTTTGTATATATACATATTAATAAGACTTAAAATTGGTTTCATGAGTAACTTATTTATCAGATTGATTGAATATTACTTGCACTCAAAAAAGTGCACACTTACTTTTTTTAAAAATCCTACAAGAGTGCATCACGTAAAACAATTGGACAAAAAGAAAAAAAGAAAAAAAGAAAAAAAACCAGGCAAGATTTTGCAATATATAATGGTAATAATAAAAATTAATACTAAACGATTTAACATAATGTGTTTTATGTGTTACCTTTCTAGAACAATATATTAAATAAAGTTTAAAAGGATATACTTTAATGTAAGATCCTAATTCTAGGCTTATAGATTTTTTTTTTTTTTTAAAGACTAATTTCTTGATTTTTTCATTCTTGGTCACTCTCATGTTAACTTTTATAATATATTATATTTGATGTGAGAGAATGCCTATATGACTTATTATTTAATAATTATAATGTATGAATGTGTTAATTAACATATAAAATTAATTCTACTTTAAAAGATTTCCCGCGCGGCACGGACAGATAATTTTTCTAGTTGAAGATAATAACGATAAAATAAAATATGTTATATTTTATCCAAACACTATCTAAAATATCTTCTATCTATAATAAATATTCTTTTTTAGCTAAATATATTCTTTTGGGCGATTTTTATCGAGCTCTAGGGTTTCCTTTTTTGGCTTGAATTCCACGCTTCAAACGGTGGCTTCACCACCGGCGCCGTCATGGCGTCTACGTCGAAGCTTCCTGGTGTCTCAACCATCCCGTCTCCAGCTCACCAATCCGCTTGGAACATGACCGTGACAAATGCGCTAAAAGACCTCTCTTCATTATCTCAACTCCCTGTATTCACAAGTATTGGAGGAAGAGCTTCGGCTGCTATTCCAAAGCACATATTGAATGATCCTCAAGCTTTGTGAGCTAAGTTTCTGGTGGGATTCTTTATTGGAGAAGCCCCTCATATCGGCAAAGTGCATGCTACAGTAAACAGATTGTGGAACCGTGATGGCAAATCCGCTAAAATAGATGTCCAATTTATCAAGAGCGATACAGTTTTATTTTGTATTGAATCATCGGAATTGCGTAAATCGGTTTGTCATAAGAAGTATTGGCATATCTCTGATACTTTGGTTGTCGTGCAGGAATGGAGTCCATCGACTTCTCAATCAAAATCGGACCTAACGTCAATGACTCTTTGGGTTGATTTTAAGAATGTACCTGATAATCTATTTTCTCATGCAGGACTAAAGTTTCTCGAAAACATTGTCGGCGACTTTAAGAGATTACATCCTAACACGGAGCGATGGGTTCGGCTTGATGTTAGCCGAGCCATGGTTGTTGTTGATCTAGACCAGGAACTATTTACCAAGATCAAGCTTGATGACGTTGAAATCCCTGTCGTAATTTCCTATCCCTGGTTACCACCTCGCTGCACTACTTGTCGTAGTTGGGGACACACGGCTCAAGTGTGCAAAAAATCAGGCCCTGGCTTAGCTATCTCACATGATGAAGCTCCGGCTCGTCAAGAGGCTACTGCCCTTCATGAGATAGTTTCGACTATTACCAAGTCACCAGCGCAAGCTCACGTTGTGCCAAGCACAAGCATTCCTCTCGACACACAAACTATAGCTCCGGCTGGCTCTACCGCACCCCCTGTTATCTTGGTCACGGATGAAGAAATCCATCCTACTCAACTAGATGTGGTCCAAGCCACTATTACTACTCCAATACCCGCTTTAACTAACTTATCTATTGTTACTCCTAATGCAGGTTCCACTCAAGAACATCCTGTCTTGCTAGGAAATGGTGCTACTTCACACGTCGTTCCGTTTAATGACCCAGCACTCGAGCATTTGCAACATATCCCGGTTGATACGCACGCGCATAGCGATTCCAACGGCTCACCAGCGGATTCCGAATGGACAACCATGAAGTGGCAGAGCCGCACTGCTTCTCTTTCCCCTACTAAACTTGCTTATGTTGATTCAAAGACTGTAGCGGCTTTCTCACCCTCACGCTTTGTTGTTCTTGCAGATAAGGGGGCCGGTGATGACGAGAAAGAGGAAGGTCAAGTGTCAGATACCGAGACAGCCAGAGCAAAGGATCAACTTAATGTTGGTCGCTATAGCACAGTACCAAAGCAAAACAAGCTGATTGGGTCCCGGGTAACCGCAACGTGACCAAACCATCGTTCCCTAAAAAACATGTCAATGTCTCCTCGCGGAGACAACAATGATCATGTCGTTATTCGCTTGGAACACGCGAGGCTTTAACCAGCCTCACAAATACTTTATTATTCGTCACTGGCTTAGTGTTACAAACCTTCAGTTTGGTTGTCTTTTAGAAACTTGAGTCCAAATTCATAACTTCTCTCGTATTCTACAAGGTGCTCTACCTCGATCGAATGCTCTTACTAATTATGCCGCTCATCGACTCGGTCGTATTTGGGTGTGCTGGGCAGAGGGTGTCGTTGTCACGATGCTTCTAGTCACTTCACAATTAATTACGGTTTTAGTTACATTACAATCAGGTTCTATTGTACTGATTTCTTGCGTTTGTGCCTCAAATTTTCAAGGAGAACGCGTCCATCTTTGGAATGCATTGCAAGAGAGTCAGCGTGTTTACGGGCCCGCGACTATTCCCTGGCTTATTATGGGTGATTTTAATGAGATCCTCTCTTCCTCCAAGCATTCGAACGGTGCACATAGACAACGTTTGGTGGGAGTGCTCCACTTTCAGGAGTTTGTAAATCAAATGAACCTAGCAGACTTATCGTACTTGGGTCCGTGTTTCACCTGGACAAATCGTCAGTCGGGTGATCCGATAGCTAAGAAGCTGGATATGAGTCTCATGAATGACACATGGATGGCGACCTTTCCTCATTCATATGCAGTGTTCGAAGCCAATGGGGTCTCGGATCATGCACGTTGCATAGTCCACTTCTCGTCCTCTCAATCTTCTTCCCGAAAGCCGTTTAAATTTAATAACTTCATTACATATCACCCTGATTTTTTTGCAGAAGATTGATGNATGATGCTTGGAAAAAGCCCCCCCCCCCCCCACTCATCCACTCTCGTCTAGCCATTCGGCTCTTTCACACAAACCTCAAGATGCTCAAATCCACCATTCGGCTCATGAGTCGCACATCGTATAGTGATATCTCTGCACGTGCTCGTGCTGCTCACGAGTTTCTTCGCACTTGCCAACACCAAGCTTTAACCGATCCTACAGCTTCGAACCTTCAAGTGGAATCAGCCGCTTCCCGAAATTGGTCATTCTTAGCTAATGCTGAGGAGCGACTATATCAACAAAAATCATGTATTACTTGGCTAAAGCACGGTGATCATAACACCGGCTTCTTCCATCGCATTGCTACAGCTCACAATACCCGGAATTCAATCTGGTGTCTCTTCCAACCAACGGGTCAAGTCGTTACCGACTTGTCGGATATAAAAGCCAAAGTTGTCCGCCACTTTCAGACCTTTCTTCAACAACCCGACACAATCACTCCTATCGATTTATCCTTCCTTGAAAGCCTTCTAACTTATCTTTTTCTATGTTTGCAGGTGAGCAGCTTACTCGGCCTGTTTTGAGCGCGGAGATACACGCCACTCTACTTTCCCTTCCATCTAACAAAGCTCCAGGACCGGACGGCTACACTGCAGAGTTTTTCAAAGCTGCTTGGCCACTGATAGGGACTGATTTTGTGACCGCAGTACAGTCGTTTTTTCTGTATGGATTCTTCCTCGAGGAGTCAACGCGACTCTCATATCACTCATCCCTAAAAGTGATGACCCACAATCTATCAAAGATTACCGTCCCATCTCTTGCTGCAACATCCTGTACAAATTCATCTCAAAAATCATTGCCAACCGGCTCAAGATTCTGCTTCCTGACTTTATCGAAACAAACCAGAGTGCCTTCATAAAAGACCGTCTTCTGCTTGAAAATGTTCTTCTCGCAACCAAACTAGTTAAGGACTACCACAAGGGATCGATATCTCAGCGGTGTATGCTCAAACTTGACATATCCAAAGCCTTTGACTCGGTCAACTGGGATTTCATCACATCTATTCTCCAGGTNCCTTCCCCCCCCCCCCTATTTATACATTGGATTCACATGTGTATCTCGACTGCCAGATTCTCCATCTCTGTCAATGGCGAACCTGCGGGATACTTCACGAGCTCCCGTGGGCTTCGCCAAGGTTGTGCACTCTCCCCTTACCTATATGTGATTGCTAATGATGTGTTGTCTAAGCTTTTGAATGATGCAGCTCTTTTTGGACGTATTGGCTATCATCCGCATTGCCATCGACTTGGCCTCACTCACTTATGTTTTGCAGATGATGTTATGGTGTTTTTTGATGGTAGTA
This sequence comes from Iberis pinnata, assembly GCA_900406425.1. Taxonomy (NCBI): domain Eukaryota; kingdom Viridiplantae; phylum Streptophyta; class Magnoliopsida; order Brassicales; family Brassicaceae; genus Iberis; species Iberis pinnata. Next base: position 2,956 of record OVBE01014616.1, on the reverse strand, counting down.
CATATTCTTATCAAGGGATATTGCAGGTTCTGGACACCTTTGGAAATGCTTCAGGCCTCCACGTGAACCTCAGTAAATCATCGGCTTTGCTCACGGCAAACCCAGCACCACCTCTCTTCCATGCTCTCACTGCAAACGACCTACGCTGTGATTCTCTACCCATTCGGTATTTGGGGCTTCCTCTAACGACAAAGAGGATGACCAGGGATGACTATGAGCCACTTTTTGATCGTATTCATCCGCGCTTAAATTCTTGGTCTACTAAGCTTTTATCTTATGCAGGTCGCTTATAGCTCCTTCAGTCAGTTATAGTCAGTACCATTAACTTCTGGCAATTTGCCTTTCGACTACCCAAAAGCTGCTTAAAGACTTTGGGTAGCTTATGCAGCAGCTTCCTGTAGTCGGGTTTCCCGGTCTCTTCAGCACATGCTAAGCTAAGTTGGTCTGATGTTTGATGTCCCAAATCGCAGGGTGGACTAGGTATACACAGTTTTGAAGACACTTCAACAGTGTTCTCCGTATCATTGATATGGCGTTTACACACCAACAATTCTTCGCTTTGGACTGCATGGACTAGGCTTTATCTTCTTCGCCACGCCACCTTCTGGGATGTATCTTCCACGGCTGCCGGCTCATGGATCTGGCGTAAATTACTAAAGCTCCGACCCCTCGCTGCTACATTCATTAAGGCGAAAATAGGTAATGGTCAGTCCACATCTTTTTGGTTTGATAACTGGTCTACTCTTGGTCCGCTGTTGGCAGTCACAGGTGAAGCAGGAATTCGTGAGTTCGGCATTCCACGTCACGCAACTATGGTGGATGCAGTGTGCTCGAGGAATTGGCGCCTTCGACGTACCTGTTGCCTGGCACTACGGCCTACCTACCAGGAAATTCTCCAAAATCCTATGCCATCATTGTCTCAACTCGATACGCATCTATGGCACCATGGAAATGACCTGTTTACGCCAAACTTCAGCTCATCAGCCACTTGGAAACATATTTGCACCACTCTCCCTCCTAAACCTTGGTCAAGTATTATATGGTTTAAGCAATCCATCCCTCGTTATGCGTTTATCTCTTGGCTTACAGTTCTTGATAGGTTGACAACGGGTAGAAGAATGAGGGCCTGGGGACATGCACATCCTTGCGTTTTTTGTGGGGAACCGGATGAAACACGGGATCACTTATACTTCGCTTGCCCATACACGTATACATTATGGTGCGCCCTCATGTCCTCCATTCTTCTAAGCTGGATCTCACCGGATTAGCAGCGGACACTCTCCACTCTCAAGCAGTGATCTCACTCCCATTTAGATTCTGCCTTACTCTACCTCAACTTCCAAGCTGCTACCTACAACATTTTGCATGAGCGCAATGCTCGGTGTCACAGACAGCCCCACCACTCTCACCTATACCTACTACGGCGCATTGTATCAACCATCCGCTACCGGATTGCCAGCCTACATTACCCTCCTCAGTCCCGATACCATGGCCTAGCGCAGAGATGGGATGCTTTACACCCAACTTGACTCGGCTCAACATATCACCTCTTCGACGTCCAGCTTTGCCTCGCTCTACAAAGATTTTTATTTGCATTTTCAGGTATATGGTTCTGGTTGCATGGTGGGTACTCTTTTTCCTTGCTCTAGTTTTATCCCATTGGATTTTCTACGGCAAAGTTTTAACGAGGCCTCCATGACAACCTCCCTTTGAACCATATATTTTTTTTTTCTTCTAAGCTTTCTCAAACATTCTTTTGTACATAACAACTCCTTTTTATTTTTAATCAATTTAACATTTCAACAAAAAAAAAAACATATCTTCTATTACAATCCATATAACCAAAAAATATCTAATTTCTTAAATGAAATATATCTTGATTAAATATCTATTAAAAGTTTTGCAAATAAATATCTATCATAAGAGAAAATATAATTAATATATATATATATATATATATATATATATATATCTTGCTATCACTAATTACTTTTGGTACTTAAAAAAGTAAAAATCTAAATATATAGAATATTATATAATGAAATAATAAATATTTAAATTGAAAATTTATGTATGCCTTTCATTTTTCATATTTAATCATATTTTTGAAAACTAAATATTAAATATTATATTTTACTAAAATATATAATTAATAGAATATATATTATTGACTAATAATATTATATCCGTAATTAAATGTATATCGTATATAAATTTTATATTGTATCTAAAATTACATTTTCAAAAACAAAATTAATCTCGCGCTATGCGCGAGTTGTATATATCTATATATAGAAAATTAAAATCACTTTCTTTTTAGAAAGAATTACCTCATCCTAGATGATCTAAAATGATGACACCTTAACATTTGTTTACCTCTTTTAATCCTTACTCCTTACATATTAAACACAATATAAATTTAATGCAACATGGAAGATGATTAAATGAGAGAGAATACCATGGGATCCCACCATTTGCATTATTAATCCTACTGCCCATGATCCTTAAATTACGTCTATATATCTATATATTCTCTAATTCTCCATAGTAAACTGATATTTGGGTATTACGCTTCCTCACGAATGATATACAATGTCCAAAAAAATATTGAACGTTTCTTTGATTATTAATTAATTTTTTCATCTTCCTAATTACTTATAATCTAAAAATTTATGTTGGTGCATATTATAAGCAAGCTCAAGGGTAGTAACTTAAAAGAACAATAAAAATATATTAAAGAAATCAAATGACTCAAATTGCGTTTATGAACCCTAAAAGTTAAGTAACCTCTTGAATTATCTTAAAATTTTATAAATTACATTTTTAAAGAACATAAACGCAATAGTCTATAAGAAGAAGAAAAAATAAAGTAACTCAAAATCTTTATCATCCAAATCATACATGAAACTCCATTACATGGATAATATATATATATATATATATATATATATATATA
>OVBE01014615.1:0-11970 GCA_900406425.1 Iberis pinnata | reverse complement strand
CGAAATATAAATACAAAACGGAAAAAAAAAATTCTTGTCAAAATACGGGTTTCCACAGTCTCAACATAAGTTTTTAAACGATTTAAGAAGAGAATATTCTTACCAGATAACTAAAAGCAAAAGTTGTACTTGATTAAGGGTACTTAACCAATGTTTAAACGACTTAAGAAGAGAAGATTCTTACCACACATAGCTAGAGAACATATTTCAAACGCATTGTTTGAGTAAGAAGAAGAGTTAAAACATGAGTATTGATGGTGCAAATTGCATTAATGTGGCATCTAGTACACTGTGGAAGTGTAAACTCACTCGGGTCGATTCATATTTCCTTAGCATTATGTTATTTAGTGTAATGGACATATCAAAATATTTTCGCTTTTCTTTTATTTATCTAATGGATAGACGATTCGACACATTTATTTACTATTATGGGGGAGAATTCTCCTAAACATTCAAGTTTTTTTTTTGGTCTGATTTATGGACCGTTTAAGATTAGACAATTTTTTGTGGAACTGCATAGTTTGCGTCCACGTGATGTTGTTATTCTCAATGTTACTTTTAAATACCAAAGAAAGTCATCTCTCTTTTCAAAATAAAAGTTTGTAACCGGAGGAATCTGTTATTTCCGTCATTGACAAGTTGATCACGATTATGATTACAGAGTTTGCATTCGCATCCCATCTTTTTCGTGTGGAGGAGTATTGAAGTTATACACAAAAATGATTGATAACCATAGTGTATATTATATTCTAGTCAAGATTTATATAAATACACAAATTATAGGAAGCTCAAGATATCGATTTGTATGTATAAAATATTGTGCTATAAGTTTATAGTAAAACAGTTAGTTCATATTATTAAATCTATAGTATTTGCTCTTTTTTGTAGTACAGTAAATTTTTGAATTTTTCGGAGTAACGAATTAACCTTATGATCATGAGTGTGGAATCCAAAGACCAAAAGCGTTGAGATAATGTGAAAATATACTTGACAAACCATATAAGTTCATCGTCTCTTTGGCTTTCCACTTAAATAAAAAATAAAAAAATAAAAAATATTAATAATTCAGCGTCATTAGGGAAGAAATACGACTTAAAAAGGGTTAATATTCAAAGTTGCTTTCTTTAAATGGAATTTCTCTGTTATTAAGATACCTTTTTGCTGCTTTATTATATCAGCACTCTCTAGTGTATTTGATAAGATTGGAATATACATCTTCAAAAAAGTAAGTTAAACTATTCATGATAAAACTAAATGACCACTGATAGCGACTTCAATTCATATATGACAATTGAGATCCTTTTATAATCATATGGAAAAAAAACCTTAAAAATACACAAAGTGTTCAACTTTTGCCTGTTTAATACCCGAATTTGTTTGGTTGCCATTTTAATACTCAAGTTTTTTTGCGTTGCTATTTTAAATCCCAAACAATTCAAAATCGCAATTTTCTCTAAATTCTGTTAGTCAATTATACACTTCTGTTAGTCAACGTTTCTGTAAAAAAAAAAAATTAAAAAAAAATTAAAAAAATTCTCACGTGCTCTCTCTCTCCACCCACTGTGCACCTTCTTCTTCTTCCCTTCTTTCTTCTTTCTTTGTAAATCTAGCAAAATAAATCTAGAAAAAAGATAAATTTTTCTATAAAATGAATAAATCCCAACAAACTTAACTATTTTAATGAATATAGCAAAAGAAATAAATTTATCTATCAAGATTTGAATCAACATAATCCAATTTTGATTTCTAAAAAAAAACTGTTTTTTTTTTATAAAACTTATAAAATCTCCAATTTTCTATATGTTTTTGTATAAGAACAACAATTAAAGCTTTCGATTTTCAAGTATTGTTTATATGTGACGAGATGTATTATCCATTGAAGATGAAGGAGAAGGCGGCCATTGAAGATGAATGAGTAGGTGATGGAGATAAAGTTAGAGAGAAGATTTTTTTTTTTACAGGAACGTTGACTAACAGAAGTGTATAGTTGACTAACGGAATTTAGCGAAAATTACGATTTTCAATTGTTTGGGATTTAAAATGGCAACGAAAAACAACCTGAGTATTAAAATGGCAACCAAACAAGTTCGGGTATTAAACGGAAAAAAGTTGAAGACTTGAACTATATTTAAGGTTTTTCCCTAATCATATATATGAAAGTTGACATAATCTCTTTGTAGGGTCCCACGTCATTTTTAAGGAGGTGACATATGCTATTATATTTATGATAAACATATTTTAAAGTACAAAAATTTCTCTCAACCTCTATTTTCATCGTATTTACAATTTCTTATATGTTAATATTACTCGGTTTTAATGCATGATAGTGGATATTTATATTTGTTATTCTACATTATCCGAATGTTTTTCTTGTGATTTTGGTGTATATTCAGGTTATGAGGTGTTCGGGTTAGTTTGGATATAAATGGACGTTTTTATTGGATAAAAATATGAGATTTGGTTAAGTGAAAAAATGAAAAGGTCGGTCCAGACTTGGATTGACTAGTCCAGAAGTTTTTCAGCCACAGATACTGATTGGTCAAACCAAACCAGTCAGTTTAGACATCCCGACTGCACGAAGAAACCAGACCGATCGGTCCAGGCAAGACCGGATGGTCCATTCCAACAAAGAGAAAAGAATATTTAGGCCGATCGGTCCATCTTCAAACCGATCCGTCCACACGCGTCCGTAGCATCCCACATGTACGCCCGTTCCAGAAAGATCGACCGTTCCATGTACGTTTGTAAGCAGCCCAGACCGTTCGGTCTAGACATACCGACCGGTCTAGACATACCGGCCGGTCCACACATCTAGGCGAGAAAACAAGAAAATTTCTAGAAAATTAGGAGATTGTCCTCACCTATCATGTTTTAATATTTTTAATTATTTTTTCGTTTGACTATAAAAGCTTTTGGCTTAGTTTTATTTTGTTTTACGCCTTTTACAAGTTTAGAACTGCTGTATTTTGGAAAAGAATTATGAACTCTGCTTTTTATATTCCAATATCTATTTATTGATTTGTATTATGTGTTCTTCTTTGATTTTGAATTGTTCTTGCTTTTCAATGTCTGAGTATTTCATTAGTTAGATTTTAGAGTTTCACACGAAAACCAACTTTGGTTGTTAAGGTTTCTCATAAAGGGATTCGATTTGTTAGGTTCTTAGTCTAGAATTAATTTTAATGCATGAATTAGAGTAGCTAACTAGTTTACATAAATTAGATTGATAAACACAAAGGGATTTGGTTTAGAGATCTGACCTAGTCTAGATGAATAAATGTCTTTGCTTGCGAGAGTATTGTCTAAGAGGCTTATGAACAAATCAAATTTGAATTGTAATGCGTGTTTGAATTATCTAAGTATGGCGGGTGTTTGTCTTTAGTAATTCGAACATAGGGATCTAATATTCGGGAAGGAGATTAGTCAAAAATTATCTTTTGAGTCGAGAACTATTTTCAAACAACATCCTTGCATGATAACCTGAACTTTTAAACCTGATAACATGTGAAATTTCTTATTGCCTTACGCTTTTAATATTTGATTTTTCTTCATTTAATATTTGTTATTGCTTATTTTCAGTTACACCATCCTTTTTAATATGTCTTAACTTAATTAGACACTAAATTGAAAGTGCGCTATCTGGTCTCTGTGGAATTCGACATTTTCTATGAATCTTTGACATGTTCTCTACAGTACAGTTTAATGATTAAATCTTGAGCATATCATCTGCTGAAGTAGGTGCTGGCCTCCGTTGAAGACACTTCCCGCTGTGTATTTCATTATGTTTATTCTCTGTAGTTGTCTCTTTCATTGGCTATGGTTTCATATCCGTCTGGTTTTCCACACTTTTGTCTCCTTCCTTGTGAAGCTTCATATGGTTCTTTGGAGGGTGAGGTTTGGTCGTCGTTCAACTCTGGTGTTTGTTGATGTCTGGCTCTGTCTCTTTCCATTATGTCTCATTCTCTCGACCTCTAGTAGATGGGAGCATTCTGTGTGGGTCGGTAAGTGTCAGTTGTCTTATATTCTCTTGTGCTTGACGATTCTTCATGTGTGTTGGCGGTTTTAGATCTGATTGGTTTTGAATGGGAAGGGAAGTTGTGGAGTCATTTCTAGTCGGGTCATAGGCTCAAGATGTATCGTAAAAATATATTGCAGAAAACATATCAAAGTAACATTAAACATGGTCAAATTTCATAGAGACCAGATAGACACTTTCAGTCTAATTTTGAATTAAGCTAAGACAAAATAAATGGGTTGTTTGTAACTGAGTTAAAGTAAATAAACGATAATTTAAAACAATGTAAATCAATAAACTAAAAGCGCCAGGAAATAAGGGAAACCACAGGTAGGCGAGTTTAAAAGCTATGATTAACATGAAAGAAGTTTACTTTGAAAATAGTTCTTAAGTTGAAAGATAAAAATAGATTAATCTCCTCTCGAATTTTTAAAACCCTATGTTTGAATTATTAAAGAAGAATTCTCACCGTATACATATAGTTCAAACATGCATTAATTTTTAGATTTAATATGTACATAAGAATTCAGGACGATACTCTCCCAAACAAGAACACTCATTCATCTAGACTAGATTAGACCTCTAAACCAAATATCTTTGTGTTTGTCAATCTAACATCGATGAACTAGTTAGCTACTCTAATTCATGCATTAAGAACAAGTCTAGACTAAGAACCTAAAAAATTCATTCATTATATGATATACTTTGAAAACCCTAAAATCTAACTATGAAACTACTCACACATTGCAAAGCAAACAAAAATAAAAAAACATAATCAAGAACATAAAATAACGAAAGATATTGGTATTTAATAAGGGTTTAGAGAAACTTCTCCAAATACAAGTTCTGTAAACCCGCTCCCTCTGTAAAACTAGTGTAAAAAAAGCGTAGAGAAAATAAAACTAAGCCACAAGACTTTTATGGTCTAAAAAAGGAGAAATCTAAAATAAGTAAAAACAAATAGTTTGAGAACACATGTGCAAATAAATGTAAATTTTTTCAAGCTCTCGGGTGTATGGATCGACCGGTCCGATGGTAGACTATTCGGTCTGGCCTTCTTTGGATCGATCGATCCAAATGTAGATCGGTTAGTCCAATTGCTCTTAGTTTTCCCTGAATTTTTGGATTGATAGGTTCAAGTCTAGAACGATCGATCTGGTTGGGCGTCAGATTCTTCTTCATTCAAGACTTAGCCAAATTCACATCCTTTTGTGCAGAAAATCGTTCCTTTTCTCCAAATCTACCTGAACACCTAGATAAATACAAAACATACCAAATTTGCATAGAAATGCTCGGGTAATGCAGAATGACAAGAATAAATGTCCATTATAAAGCGTTAAAACCGAGTAATATCACCGGTGGTTCTCTTGCCAGAGATCAAGTTTTCAAATCTAGTATTCACTGCTTCCTTTTCCGTTTTGTTTATGTCGAATCACTAGGATTTAGTCCTTTGTGCTTTGAATTTTATTCTTTGGTTCAAGGGCGAAATTATTGACTTATGATGGTGGTCTCCAGGTTATTTCCGGCCTAGTGGCTTAGCCGTAGGGTTCTTCTAGTCTTTTTGGTCCCGGTGTGGTATGCTTTTAAGAGTGTTGGTTCTGGTGATCACTTAGCTTCGTGTTTGCCTCTGGATCTCCTTGGTATTTCCCCTTAGCTGATCTGAGCATGTTTTTCATATGCGTCAGGATTAGGGCCGATCTTGTTCCTTAACCTTACTTTGTTGGATCTGGTTGATATCTATCTCTTTTTGTTGGCTTGCTCTCGAGGCATTTTCTATCATTTTGACATTGTTATTTATGGAAGGTCGATGGGTGTTGTGTATCCCTATTGGTTCCATCTTCTGTGTTTTAGCTCTCGAGGCATTTATTTGAGAGGTAGTTTCTAATTCTCAACAGAAAGAGGCTATAGTCGTGCGTTTTTTTATTTGATCCTTTCATGCTGCTCCTACTCTATGTTTTACCTTGGTCTTTTTCTCATTCTAATATATTCTCGGGATTAGTTTGTCATCGGAATGATAGGGAGTGATCTGGTTAGAAATTTTACAATTGTATTTTCTACTTTCCTTTTTTGGACTATATGTTTGGGGATATATTTTTCATCCGCCGGCTTTTGGTTTTAAAATTTGTGTTAATTCGGACTTTGTATCTATATATGTATTGTGATGTGAGTTCTAAATTTTTTAAATGGAAAACCATATAGTTTAAAGTAAATTTTTTTGAACTTTGTTTATTTTGTTTATTGGTAACCCTTCTGATTTTAGGGGAGGAGGAGGAAGGAGGGGTTAGCCCCCTTACTATTAAAGTATTTCAATGTTCAAGTTTTTTTCCAATAAAAATATAATCGACATGAAGGTTATATAGTTGATAGAATTGAAATAAAATTATCTTTTTATGGACACACGTGGTTTTAAGGCTACACACAAACAAAAAGGGCAAATGCCCAAAGTCACCAATTTTTTTTAAAAAAAAAAATTTAGGCTACATCTTCTTTCATTAACTTTTAAAGTAATGAGAAGTAATAGGCGAAATTAATATTTTGTTTAAGTAAATTTTATTATTATTAGACATTAAACACCCATTAGTATCTCAACTAACCAATCTATATTGAATATATATATATATATACACTATAAAAAATTAATCTAAGATTTAAATTCCTAAAAAAGTTCTGTTTTTTAATATTTTATTTTTTCCAAAACAAATTTTTATGCTCTTTGTTTCTCTTTTTTATCTCAAGATAATTAATTAATTATTCAAGCGTTGTTGTTTATCTTTATCGAATTTTTATGTCTATATGTATATCTTAATTTTAATTTCCTTTGCTAAATTTTATCACATATTTTGAATTTAATTTAACTAGACAATTAACTCAATTTTCTTATAAAATTAACAAAGATTTTACTCGAGAATACTTTTATCCTTAGTTTTTACTAGGGTATTTTACAAATTGTGTACTTTTATTTTTAACTTGGAAAACAAACATTTTTGTTGGATAATAAGTATTTTTTGAAAATTATGTAATTTTATTTATTCACACATACAATTGACCATTTATATTAACAATTCTTCATTCACGAATAATTAATAATTTACGAAATTAAAAAAACATATATGAAAAAATGTTATAAAATATCATTTTAGCGAATTATGTTCGAGTAGGATCACATTTTTGGGGGAATATGAGTAAAAGCAATAACAAGAATATTTCTAGTGGAACATCTTTCACAATCCTTGGAGAGAGAGTTCACCAATACACCGAGGGCTAAGTAATTCGACTCATTCACATGAAGATCATGAATGTAAAATGTACCTTATAAAAAATTTCTCGTTTTATAATTAGTGGTGTGTTCTCTTTTATCATTGATATTATAAAATTATTGAAACAATATAATTATTACACTGTGTTTTTTGTTTCATGAGAAATGCTACATTTTACAGTTTTGTCCTAAGCCTCTAGATGTTTTGGCAAGACACTAGTTTCAAATAGCGATTATGCTTGGGAGTGTTTAAAACAAATCAATCGCACTGAGAGGGAGGTTTGAGCAAAGATAGGGGATTTTAATTAAATTACTGGACACCTAGAAAGATAGGGTCGATGAGTTCGATGTGAGAGTTCTTTTATAGACTTCTGACTAATGCGTCACTGTTGTGGTGCAATCGATTTTTTATATTTATAATAGTTTCTCGTGGGTGGGTCGATGTGGACGTAAAATTGTTTGGTGTTTCCTTGATAAGGTGATGGACAACGAGGATTGGTTTGATTTGTTTACACATTCACATATGGGGTATATGGGGTTCATGGCTTCAAACCATACACCCATACTCCTGATTTTTTTCGCAGAAAAAAGGTTATTGATTATAAACAATTTTGATTTGAAGATCGATGGCTACTAAAACCGAATTTTGAGGAAATTATCATAGTAGGGTGTAAAAGGTGCGCTCAACAACGGAGTATCATAATTGAAGAGCGGATAAGAAACTGCCAATGTCACTACAAGAAAACATGGGATTTGTGACAAAAATTACTGATGGGAATATATCCGTCATAACAAGTGACGACAAACTGGCGGAATTAATGGCCGTGAATAATTTTATGACTGGTCAATTTCCGTTAGAAATTCTGTCGGAATTGTGATGGAATATTACTGACGGATTTATTCCATCACAAATCCATCAGAACACTATCAGTAAATTTTCCTGATTTAAACTATATGTGGTTAGCCGTTATCAACGGATAAATTTGATATTTTTCGTCAGAAATCCGTAAGAACATTTTTTATATAACCAAAAGACCTCCTCTTATTATTTCAGAAACAATTTCACAAACACAATTATAAAATGTCTACTCTTCCTTATTTTCAATCAATCGATGAATGGTGAAAGGATGAATCCAAAGATAAATCTTTTGAATGAGGAATATGCAAATGGTATGATGGAATTCATGGAATTAGCATGTCGACAACCTCGGGCACAAAACATTTGTAAGTTAACATATCCATGTTCTTTATGTCGGAATAATCATCATGTCAAGATAGATATAGTATGTAATCACTTATATATGAATGGTTTTTTTCGAGTTACAAGGTTTGGTACATACATAGAGAACGACCTGATATTGTTGGTAGTAGTAGCAGTAGCATTTCATTGGCAGATAGGATAGAGGAACCTAGAACGGAATTAGATGTTGGGACACCTAGAACAAAATTAGATGTTGGGGTAGCTACGGTTCAAATGGTTAATGATGTTTATAGAGAAAACATAGAGACGGCTCAGGTTTCTTATGAAGAACCAAATTTAGAAGCACGACAGTTTTTTGGTATGTTAGACACAGCGAATCAGCAATTATATAGTGGATGTAGAGATGGTCGTTCGCCTTTATCATCTGCTAGTAGGTTGATGGGTATAAAGACAAATTATAACTTGCTTGAGGATGCAGTTGACGCAATAGCTAAGTTCGTAAGGGATATCTTTCCAGAGGATAACAATGCTCCAGGTTCATATTACGAGATATAAAAACTTGTGTTGGATCTTGGATTGTCGTATCAAGTTATAGATGTGTGCATTGACAACTGTATGATTTATTGGAGACACGATGAAACCCGTACTCAATGTCGATACTCTCGAAAACCAAGATATAAAGATACAGGCGCTAGAGTTTCAGTACCATACAAGAGGTTTTGGTATTTGCCACTAACATATAGGTTGAAGAGGTTGTATCAATATGCGAGAACAGCTGCTGCAATGTGATGGCATGCAGAGAATAGATTTGATGGAGAGATTACACATCCTTCTGATGCAGAAGCTTGGTGTCATTTTTAGTCTACATATCCGAATTTTTCATGCGAGACACGGAATGTCGATCTTGGATTAAGTACAGATGGTTTCAGCCCACATTTGAAGCATGGTAGACATTATTCTCTATGGCTAGTTGATGCAGGGGCACCTTAAAGAGCAAGGCACTCAAGCTTTAGTTTTAATCATTATCCTTTTTCTTTTAACTTGGTGTTTTAGTTAGGTCGTTATCTTTTATTTATTTTAAGTTTAGATAAATATGCTTTTGATTTATTCTCTTCCTAATCGTATTGTGATATGGATGAGTAACTATTATAAAAGCCATTCGTAAGGCTTCATGGTTTGACAGTTTTTGAAAAGATAATAAACGAGAGAATTTCTCAAACCTTGTGTTGATTTGATTAGTTTCATCAAAAACAGGAAGTTGGTCTTAAGAGATTCATACAAATCTTTTAATTGAGCGAATTAGGTCTCAAGAGGTTTCTCTAATCTTTTGATCGAGCTACAAACAAGTTCTTACGATGCGCCACTTTTTATCGTCACACTTTATAATTTTCCGCCATGATTGTGTATGAACCGAGAGTTTTTATTTCTCTATGTTCTTGTCCCAGGACCGGAAAATCCAAAATGATCGCTTGATGTGTTTTTGCAACCACTGATATATGAGTTGCAGATGTTATGGAATTATGGGAAATAGGTGTATGACATGTCTTTACAATATAATTTTAATTGCAGTTCTTATGTGGACTATAAGCGATTTCCCAGCATATGGGATGCTATATGGATGGACAACACATGGGAAACTAGCATGTCCATATTGTAACGACAACACAGATTCCTTCCAGCTGAAGAATGGACGAAAAACTTATTGGTTTGATTGTCATAGACGGTTTTTACCCCGGAGTCATCCATATCGTTGATCTACTTTATTATTCACGAAGAAGATATGTGTTGACGGTCCACCATATTAATTTAATGGCACAGAGCTATTCACCCAAATAAAAGATTATGTTGTTGAAATGACCAATGATGCAAACATTGGTGGGAATGGACACGTAAATGTTGAGTATGCAAGTATAAATTATAATTAGCACAAGAAAAGCATATTGTGGGATTTTCCTTACTGGAAAACCCATTTGTTGAGACATAACCAATATGTCATGCACATTGAGAAGAACTTTTTCGACAACATTATGAACACCGTGCTAAATGTCCAAGGGAGGACCAAAGACAATTTCAAGTCTAGGTTAGACTTGGTGGATATTTGTTCTCGTCCTCAGCTTCACATTGCGAATGATGGAATTTGTCCAATTCCTGCATTTAGATTATCTAAGAATGCAAAGGCTGAGTTCTTCAACTGGATTATTCATAGGGTCAAATTCCCCGATGGATACGCATCTAATTTGAGAAATTGTATTGATATCAGAGAAGGAAAATTCATTGGGATGAAGAGCCATGATTGTCATGTAGTTATGCAACGGCTTCTCCCTTTTGCATTTGAGCATCTCTTGCCGAAAGATGTCCACGAAGCCATTACATGTATAAATGTAGTCATATGTGTATATTTTACTTATATGTTATAAACTTGTTTTACTTATATAGTTATTTGCATCTACAGCGGTTGGGGAATTTTTCGTGACATTAGCCGAAGGATACTTACCGTGTATGGTATTTCCATGTGGCAGAGGAGTATACCAATGATCCTTTGCGATTTAGAGAAGATTTTCCCACCGTCATTCTTTGACGTCATGGAACATCTAACGGTTCACCTTCCTCGTGAAGCAGCACTTGGTGGCCCGGTTCAATATCAATGGATGTATCCTCTTGAGAGGTACATGTTCCACCTGAAGAAGAAGGTCAAAAATCTTAGTAGAGTTAAAGGGTCTATTGTGGCACAGAGCATCAACGAAGAAGCCAAAATTTTTTGGAATATTTCTTTCCAAGGGCCGTGGCAACAAGAAGCCGTAGAACAAGTCGACATGACGATGGTGGACAACATCCTACGTATGTTGCTTATGACTCTAGTGTGTTCCAAAAAATTGGGCGACTTAGCGGAAAAGGTAAGAATTATCAACTTACTGCGGCTGAGTGGAAACATCTACATACGTACATCCTCAGCAATTGTGAAGATATGTTGGAATACGAAAGGTAAACATGAATAATACATTTCACTTTTGGTCTTTTTTCGTTTGGATCGTGTATCTAAAAACCTTGTAGGATGTACATGGCAATGGTTCATGGTTACTTCCTGAACAACTCCGGAGATGAAACAGAATATCATAAACAAGAAGCGTATTACAAGTGACTACAATATTTTGTAATTTTTTGTTTAATTGCTAATAACAAAAACATTTTCCCACATATTCTAAAATTTTACAAATATTTATATGTTTATAGATTCGAGAGGAAACATCTACTGGACAAATGTTTCCCACCCGGTTGCTTGAAATCACGGGAGGACTGAACAACATTGTTACGTCGTACCCAAGATATTTCACTAGAGGATTCACATTCAAGGTTCACGAATTGGGGAGGGGAAGGACAACATTAGACCATGGCACTTTGTCTACTTCCGGAGATGTTGTGTATTATAGCATTCTTCGAGAGATTGATATTACTCGATTTTAACGCTTTATAGTAAGCATTTATGCTTTCTATTTAACG
>OVBE01014614.1:0-11971 GCA_900406425.1 Iberis pinnata | reverse complement strand
TGGCCATATCGGTCAGCCCTTGACCGATGTGCTGACCGATAGGGGCTCCTGGAAAATCTTCATCTTCACATCGGTCAAGCACATCGCTTTTAGGCCGATGTGGTGACTGATGTGCTCTGTTTTGGCCGATGCTCTTGACCGATGTGCCCTATTTTCAAGCTTTTCTTCACCTTTAAAAACTCCTTTTGATCCATAACTTGCATCCTTAGTCTCTATCACCTGAAATATGAGATGCATATGCAAATGCAGAAATACTAACATAAATGATCATGAATCTAACCCAAATGGATGCAAAACGAAGCTATAAATATGCTAAAATACAAGTATATAAAGTAGTCACCTTGTTAAGTTTTAGGGGTATCCCAAGGACACCACGTTTGATAGTTAGGGTTTGACATAATGGATTTAAATTGTTAGGTTCTTAGTCTGGATTTGTTATCAATGTTTGAATTAGCCTGATCCCCTAGTTCATGATATTAGGTTATTAAATACAAAGAGATTTGGTTTAGAAACCTAACATAGTCTATAAGAATAAGTGTCTCTACTTGCGAGAGTATTGTCTTTGATGGTTATGAACATATCGAATCTGAAATCAATGCATGATTGAATTTTTTAAATACGGCGGGAGTTTGTCTTTAGTAATTCAAACATAGATATCTAAGACTTTGGGAGAAGATTAGTATATTATTGTCTTTTGAGTTGAGAACTATTTTCATTATAAAATCCTGCACGTTAACATGAACTTCAAACCTGAATACCTGTAGAATTCCCTATTGCCTAGCGTTTTCTTTAATTATTTAAAACCGTTTTCATTTACTATCTTTTTAATTTACAATCGTTTAAAATAAAAAAATCTATTTAATATTTCTTAGCTAGAATCAAACATTTAACTAAGAGCCACACAACTTGGTCTCTGTGGATTCGATCCCTCATATACTACCGCGTTTGTTGTGCACTTGCAGTGAATATATTTGGGTTAAAAAATGAGTGTATCAGCATCCTCTAGATCTTTTCTAGACTTCTTGGGTTGGAATGGGTATGGAACTTTCGATTTATAAACTTGAATTGGAATTTCAGCATTATGGGAGATGGGATTGATCGATCTCATTGTTTTTCAAGGTTTAGACCGATGGATCTATCGATCCATCAAGGATCGATCAATCACTTTTTCCGTAGCCTTCTGTTTCAGCTGGATTGATCGATCCTTGAACATGGATCGATCGATCTCTACATCTGCATCATTTTCAGGCTTTTCAAAATTTTTTTTTCTGTAGATTCATCGACTTCTTCTACCAGAATTTCATTAGCATGCTCTTTTCCTTTATTTCCAGCCAAAAATTTCCCACTTCTCAGTGTGAAAGCATTCACAAACTCTTACTTGGAATTTGAATCAGGTATCCCAGAAAGAAAATTAGTTGGTCCCTTGACAGCTTTAGTGGTTTGATCAACTTGAGTATCCAAATGGTTGACATGAGTAGACAATGCTTTGAATTTTTGGTTCTAATCATTGTACATACTATCCATCTTGACATTTATGTTTCTTTTAGTTTGTTGCTAACCTTCCAGTACCTTTTGGAGCATGGCTTCCATCTTGTTCTCTTGCTGAACTTGTGGTGGAGGTGCTTGTTGATAAACATGTTGAGAATGTTGTTGAAAGCCGCCTGGATTGGTGTTTTGTACAAAGCCCTTATTCCGGTTTCGTTGAAAACTAGTTCCTCCAGTATTTTGACCAAAAGGTTTCCTAGAACTCTGCACAGTATTACTCCTCCATGATAGATTTTCCTTGTTGAAACCAGGATTATATCCTTGGTTGTACACTCTCTAACCTTGGCTATTGATGTAGCTCACTTCTTTTTCGACATATTCAGGTTCTTGGAATTCAAAAAATATGCTTCAATTTTCTCTACATCTTCAGCAAAACTGACATGTTTCTGATTCTGGTTCTTGAGAAGTTATGTAAGAATCCCTTTCACTTCAACTAGTTCAAAGGACTCTGATCCAGATGACCTTCTTCTTATATCATATTCTGGACAATGGTTGCTGTTACTCGCAACTAGATTTTCTATCAGCTAATATGCTTCATGCACTAGCTTAGTCATGAAACTTCCATTACTAGCTGTATCTAGAGAAAGTCGTTACTGCTGTTCGATACCTCTCTAAAATGTGATGAGGAGATTTAGCTTAGAAAATCCATGATGAGAAGGTACTCTCTGAATCGGTCCCATACCTCAAAGAAGGACTCTACACGACCTTGCTGAAACTGAGATATCTTGCTTGGAAGATTATTTGTCCTAGTATTGGTGTAGAAATGTCTTAGAAACTTGAATTTACAGTCATCCCAAGTCTCAATGGAATTGGCAGACAGAGATTTCAACCATTTGAGAGCCTGGTCAGCTAGTGAGTAATTAAAGTGCTTAAAATGCATAAAGTCTTTAGAGACTCCATCTAACTAAACAATAGTGCATATGTCTTCGAAACTATTGATGTGATCAATGGGATGCTCAGTAGGAAGACCATGGAATTGATTCTGGCGAATCAGCTGAACGAGCTGGAATGGGAACTTATAGTCCTGACATTGAGGTGGACGAGGGTGAAGTGGATTCATATTAGCAAGGAAAGCTTCAGAGTTGTTGAAGTCTCCAACTAGAACCATGTTCTGATGAGGTGGGCGATTGAAGACCAGTCCTGGCGGGTCATTCTCAAGAACGAAGTTAAGTCCCAACTGATTACCATTACCACCTCTTTGTTGTCCTTGTGGCACTTGATTGCCTTCAGCTCCTCCCACTATCGGGTTGATAATCCCATTGTTTACCCGTGGAGAAAGAGGTGGATTTTGTACAAAAAGANGGGGGGGGGGGGGGGAGGATCGTTCGGATCCTTAGGAAAGATCGGATTGGGAATGAAGTTATACCCCATTGTGTTGGAGGATTGTGAATTTCTTCTTGCTTTCCGGATTGAGCGTCTAAATTCAAGAGATCAACGTTACTGGGGCTGAGTAATTGCTTTGATTTATTAGATCTCCAGATCATTCACCTGTAAAAACGAAATCAAGAATAAAGAAACGCGATAAGTACTGTAAAAAAGAAAAGAAAAATTCCTAGACTAAACTCTAAAGAAAAGTTAAGAGGCACAATTGGCCCTCAGAAATGGTGCCAAAAACTTGATACACTCAGGTTTTAACCCAAATATATTCATTACAAGTGCACAACAAACGCAGTAGTATAAGAGGGATCGAATCCACCGAGTCTAAGAACGTACGACTCTCAGTTTAAAATCGAATTAAGCTAAAAACAGATTAAATTGTGGTTTGTGATTAGAAAATGGTAACAACGATAAAATAAAAATGGTTATAAAACAAATAACAAAAGTGCTAAGCAATAAGGAATTTCACATGTATTCAGGTTAAAAGTCAAGGTTAACATGCATGATTTTCTTTGAAAATAGTTCCCAACTCAAAAGACAACAATGGAATAATCTCCTGCCGAAGTATTAGATCTCTATGTTTAAATCACTAAAGACAAACTCCCGCCGTATTTAGATGATTCAAACATGCATTATGATTCAGATTCGATATGTTCATGATCCCCTAAGACAATACTCCCGCAAGAAAAGACACTTATTCATCTCCACTAGATCAGACTTCTAAACCAAATCCATTTGAGTTTATAATTCTAAGATCAATGAACTAGTTAGTTACTCTAATTCATGCAGTAGGAACAAATCTAGACTAAGAACCTAACAAATTCAATCCATTCTATAAATCCCTAACAATCAACCTGGTTTCTGTGGGAAACCCCTAAAACCTAACAATTAGACTATTCAGACATGATAACGAAAGCAAAAATAATAGATAAGGTAGACATTGTAGAAATAAAAAACCAAATTGTATATAAAACTTATCAGAGTTCAGAAATCTTCTAAAAAAAAAGTAGATCTCCTCTCTCTGGGAAAGCTCTGAAAATAATATATATGCGATAGATGAAAATAAAACAAGCCAAAAGGCTTTTATAGTCTAACATAGAAAGAAAATAAAAACCCAATAAGGAAAAGCAAATAATAAGTCTTGAGGAAGATATGTGCTTCAAAGGGGTCGATCGATCCAGGGTGGATCGGTCGATCTGATTTTCCGTAAGTCTTCCAGGGACTTGGATTGATCGATCCATGCTAGGATCAATCGATCTCCTCATCTATGCAGGTCTGGATCGATCATTCTTTAGCCTGAATCGATCATTACATCTTCATTGAGTCCATTTGCACCTGAATTCTTCTGAAAACCATCATTTTCGCTCCAGAACGTCCCAAACACCTAGAATTCTGAAAACATGCCAAAACACAAGGAAACCACTCGGATAATGCCAAATAACAAGTATAAATACCCACTATAAAGCATTAAAACCGAGTTATATCACTGCCAAAGAATGATAGATCGTGGGGTATGTGCATTGATAGTCGTGCTATAAATAAAATAACGTTTTGTTACGCTTTCTTGTCCCTCGACTTGATGATCTCCTTGATCAAATTGGTTGTGCATCTATATTCACAAAGCTCGATCTCAAAAGCGGCTATCACCAAATTCTTATTCACCCCAACGATGAATGGAAGACCGCTTTCAAGACTAGAGATTGTTTGATTGGTTAGTGATCCTGTTTGGTCTCTCCAATCTCCTAGTACATTCATGCGTGTGATGAACCAAACCCTTCGTCCTTACATATGAAAATTTGTTGTTATCTATTTTGACGATATTTTGATCTTTAGCACCAACTTGGCTGATCATTTACGTAACTTAGAGAAAATTTTGGTATCTTGTGTCGAGAACAATTTTATGTAGTTGCCAAAAATGCATTTTTGGAGCTTCTCAAGTACCTTTCCTTGGATACATTGTCTCTTCTCAAGAACTTTGAGATCCTAGCAAAGTTGAGGCTATCAAATCATGGCCAACATCATCTTTGGTCACGAACGTTCGAAGCTTTGATGGACTTGCATCATTATACCGCCACTTCATCAACAACTTCAGGACTATCGCCGCTCCGCTCACATATTGTAGTAAGAGCTCTATATTTTTTTGGACACATGCGGCTGCTCAATCCTTTGATACGTGATATCTTATGATTTTCATGCATTATACATTCCATTATGAATGCATTATAAGAAAATCCACTCTCATATAGGTTGTATAGTATGCATTTGCATTTGCATATGATAATTTCAGGTGGTAGAAAGCTAAGGGACCAAGTTGTGGATCAAGGAGGGGCTTTGAAAGTGAAAAAGAACAGAAAACAGAGCATATCATTCTATCAGATCGGCTTGGCTAAAACCGGTGCAATCATACCATGGATTCATATCGGCCATTGTAAACCGGTACGAGATGAAGAAATTGGCAGGAGCAAGCCACGGCATATCACATCGGCCACTCTAAACCGATACAAACACATCGGCCAACCATACCGGTTTACCCAAACCGGCGTGGTCGTCTGAGTCAACATTATCATTCCCATTTTGACTATTTTGACCCAATTTTTAGTGGGTTAACCCAAGTGTTTTGGGGTTAACCCAATGGATATTAGCAACACTATATAAGCTTTTACCCTAATTTTTAGGGGACTAAGCTTTATTTTTCCTAAGAACATTTTGTAAACTTTTGGATCTTAATCTTCTTTGAATTTGATTTCTTGCTTTTGATTTGTTATTTTCCTTTCCAAATCTTCTTCTAATCATGTCTTATCACACATCTTTCATAAGATTCTGTGCTATCCCTATGATTAGTGAGTAGTGATCTTTAAGTGAATGGTTGGGTAGATTTAGGGAATTAGATGAAGGATTGTGGTGTTTATGACTTGTAATTCATAAATCTTCTTATAGTTGATGCCCTTAATGGTAGGATTGAGTTGATCTCTCACTTCTAGAAGTTAGGAATTTTGTGCCCGAAAGATGTTCGACAAAATGCCGGAACCAAACTCTATAAGCTAAATGAGGCCTAGCCAAGACATTGTGTTAGTTAGTTTAGTGGTTAAGATAAATTGGATCTTAATGCTTCTTAATTGTGTAGTTTTCCAAGAGATTGTTTAAATTGCATAATTAAGGAAAGGATTAGTGCCATGAAAGTGGATTAGTCTAGGTTATGGAATTTAGACCAAGGATTAGCTTAATAGATAGAATAGAGACCACATGAACTCATTTGATCACCCAAATCAATTACCTAAACCATTCACTTAGTCTTTTACCTTTGAATTTTAAAGTTTAAAATTTTGACTTTTTCCTAATTATTGTTGACTTTTGAACTGTTGACTTTTCTTTGACTTTTTTTATAATTGTGCATGTTTGAATGTTTAAACCAACAATCTTAATGGCATAGACTATGCATGATTCACATAGGATTAATGAGTTGAACTTTACCTGAAATAGATGATATCTTAAGTACTTTAGTGACATAATTAAACTTAAGTATTTGCTAGACATAGGATTAGAAAATTCTCTGTTTATCAAATTGGCGCCGTTGCCGTTTCAGGACTGATTTTAACCATTAGTGCTATGAATTTGTTTGGGACTACGCCCACTTTCTTTTATTGTGCTACTTTCTCTATTCTCTCTTGTTGTGCATTTAAGGTGTATGAACCTGAGAAGTAGAGGACCAACCAATCTCCTTCCACTAGTTGATGATATTCGCGCACTTGAAAGACAACAAACTCAGGAACGACGAGAACAAGAGCGACTTGCTCATCTTCGACGCTTGGATTTGGAGATGGATAACCCCAACAACAACGGTGGTGCACGAACCATAGGAAAGAATGATGCCCTTAACGCTCATACTCAGCGTACATGGATTAAAGCACCGGCTATTGCTAATAACAACTTCGAAATCAAGTCCAGTCTCATCACTATGGTTCAGAACTCGAAGTTCCAGGGTCTATCTATGGAAGATCCTTTGGTTNACGATTGGATTTGGAGATGGATAACCCCAACAACAACGGTGGTGCACGAACCATAGGAAAGAATGATGCCCTTAACGCTCATACTCAGCGTACATGGATTAAAGCACCGGCTATTGCTAATAACAACTTCGAAATCAAGTCCAGTCTCATCACTATGGTTCAGAACTCGAAGTTCCAGGGTCTATCTATGGAAGATCCTTTGGTTCATTTGGACAATTTTGACATGTTGTGCAACACTGTCAAGATAAATGGAGTGACAGAAGATGCTTTCAAGCTCAGATTGTTTCCCTTCTCTTTGGGAGACAAAGCTCATTCCTGGGAAAAGAACGTCCAACTACTTCAGTGGAAACTTGGGACGCTTGTAAAAAGGCGTTTCTACTCAAGTTCTTCTCCACATCAAGAACTGCAAGAATCCGGAATGAGATATCCGGGTTTGTGCAAAGAAGAACTGAATCCTTTGGTGAAGCGTGGGAACATTTCAAAGGCTACACACTCCAGTGCCCGCACCATGGTTTCTGCGGTGAGAGCCTCCTCAGTACTTTCTACCGGGGTCTTGCCCATAAATTCATGATGATGCTGGATACTGCAAGCCAGGGAAATTTCTTCAGCCAAACCGAAGCTGATGGTTTGCAACTTGTTGAGAATCATGCTCAAAGTCACAATGCTTATGGAGAGGACTATGATCGTTATAACAGGGATGTTGGTGGTGATAGTGGCTTCAAGAAGGATTTGAAGTCTCTAGAAGACAAGTTAGACAAATTTCTCCTTTCTCAACAAGGAGCAGTCAACTTTGTGAGTGATGTCCAAGAAGGATACTAACCTCCACAAGACACTATTCAAGCGGAGCTCAACTATGTTGGTAACCAAGGCTACAACCAAGGTTACAATAAATATCACCACAACCAAACCAGTTTTCAACCCATGCCTCAATTCAACAATCAATGTGGTTTCCAATAGAAGCAGCAATTCTTCAACAAACCACAAGGTTTCTCTAACCCTCAAGCTCCTCAACAACAATTCCAAGGTAGCTCATCTTTCTTCCACTACTCAGGAGCAAACCAATCAGTTGTTGAGACCACTCTTAGAAGGACAAGGGAAGAGTGCAATCGAGTTTGGTATCTTTAAGAAGGATATGAATGCTAAAACTGATGATCTTTACGCGAAGATTGAGAGCATGGCATCTCATTTAAAAGTTCTGGACAACCAAGTCGCTCAAATTGCTTCTTCCTCAAAGCGACCGATGGGACAACTTCCAGGTAGTTCCCAATCAACCCAAAAGGAGTATGTTAATGCTATCACCATCATGTATCATGATGTGGCATATGCAAATATTGTCATTGAGGACAATGAGAAGCAAGTTGGGGGGAAGATCATTTCGATTGAAGATGAAGAAGAGTTATGTGATGAGGTTGTGGTTGAGAAACCATCACAAGAGATATTGGTTGACTCCAAGGGAAAAAGCAAAGAGACTAGTGAAGATTCTCCACCGAAAGCACCCATTTTTGAGCCATCTCCTTATGAGCCAAAACTACAATTTCCAAGAAGGTTCAAGAAGGAGTTGATTGCCAAATATAGAGCTCAATTTGAAGAGAACATGAAAGAGGTGGAAAAAGGAATGCCGGACATTGAAGAATTCTTGGCAAACCCTCAAAATAACAAGTTCTTGAAGGATGCAATCAAAAAGAAGTTGAAGACTTTGGAAGGAATGGTGAAGCTTACACACGAGCTTGATAAAAAAAAATGAAGATCCAAAGGAAGCAATCCCTAAAAAGCTTGAAGATCCGGGAAGTTTTACTCTTCCTTGTACTTTGGGACCTCTTAAATTTGAAAAGAGCTTGTGTGACCATGGAGCAAGTGTGAGCCTTATGCCACTATCAGTAGCAAATAAGCTTGGTCATTCCTCTTTCAAACCTTGCGGGATCTCCTTGATTCTTGTGGATAGATCCATCAAAACTCCAGTTATATTTCTAGAAGACGTTCTGGTGAAGATAGGGGATGCAAAGGTGCTCACGGATTTTGTTATCCTTGATATGAAAGAAGAACCTAAAGACCCTCTCATTCTAGAAAGTCCTTTCTTAGCCACTGCTGGAGCAAAGATTGATGTGAAGAAAGGGCGGATTGATCTTCATCTTGGGAAAAACTGTATTTAGAGATATGACATAAAAGCAACAAGGAAGAAGCCTACCATTAATGAACAAGGCTATTGGATAACAACAATAGATGCTCTTTCTATTGAGTGTCTAGAAGAAGCTAGCAATGGTAAGACTAGTTTCGAGGGTGAAGAGAAGGAGTACAAAGATCAAGATGGGTTGACGTGGAAGTTAGTTGACAAAGGAGGTCCTACAATCCCTCCGGATCCCTCTCAAGCTTGATTGAAAAAGGAAAGTCAAACTTAGAGACTTAAAACAAGCTCACTTGGGAGAAAATCTCATGTTATCCTTTGTACATATCTTTTTTTTTTTAAGTTTGTTTCTAGTTTTGGAAGTTAATTTTGGTATGATTTTGGATATGT
The DNA here is from genome assembly GCA_900406425.1 of Iberis pinnata. Taxonomy (NCBI): domain Eukaryota; kingdom Viridiplantae; phylum Streptophyta; class Magnoliopsida; order Brassicales; family Brassicaceae; genus Iberis; species Iberis pinnata. The sequence goes on along the minus strand of OVBE01014614.1, from coordinate 2,530 downwards.
TGACTTTTGGGATAGTTTGAGTGTTGATTTGTGTAGGTTTTACGGTGAACACAAGGCTCAAGGGTGTATACCGGGTTTGAAAAAAACCGAGCTTCAAGTCATCTAGAGCTGAAAAAAAAGAAAGAAAATTTCAAAAAAGAATCCTAAGGTTGCTCCAACACCCTCTATTATTGAGGTACCACTTCTTCACTTTTGTAAATACTTTTGCATTTAGTTTTCCTTTTGTTTTTGCCCTTTCTCCGGATTTTTATCACACAAGAGACCGTGTGATTTAAGTTTGGGGGAGGGACCGTAGCTAATCTAGTTTCAATTTCTGATCTTATCATGCATTGTTTCATTGTGAATAGCTAAGTTTTACAAAAACCCCTAAAAATCGAAAAATTTCAAAAATCTTCAAGAACAATGCATTTAGGTTAATTCCATTCTCATCTTAGGTTGCATTTAGTTGCATCATGTGCATAGGAAACCAATGATGACAATACCTTGCAAAGCCTAAGTTCTACTCTTTTGAATTATCATCCAAAGTGTGATGGATAGGATTGAACATTCTAGTAATCTTGAAAAGTCTTGAAGTCCTTGTGTTGAATCTTGACATTTGAAAATCCATCGGTAGAGTCTCAAAACTTGCTAGTTCTAGGTTATCTTCATAACTATTTGGACTTAATTTGGATAACTAATTAGTTTGCTCAATGGATATCTTGATGTGTTTCAAGGCTTAATCATTTTTATAACGGTTTAGTCACCCTAAAACCGAAACACTTGTGGCTAAACCGGTCATTCTCATTTTTAGGATGATTACCCTGTCCACCATATGAGCCCAATTACCTAAACAATTGCGAGTTTCCTTTTCGTTAGTGATTGATCGGCAAAAACTCAAGAGTATAAAGGGCGACAATTGAACACTTCCATTTAGCTAGATTAAAGACATCATCTAGCTCTTAGGAAGGGTATTTAGGAATGGAATATTGGGGTTTGGGTGGATCTTAATGCCTTTAGAGTATTAGCTAAAAGCTTGGTTCTAGTTCTTGTTCTAAAGATAAGGCTAGAGGTAGGTTGGTAGTAGTGCTTCAAAAGAAAAATGTTGGGTGAATGAGAAAAAGAAGGATCATTTTTCACTAGTTTGAAAATGAAAGAAGAAAATCCCTAAGTTTGAATAGAGAAAAGCTCTAAGTTTCATGAAGGAAAATGCTAGGAAATCACAAAGACTTAACAAGATTAGCCTAAGAAATAAAAGGATGCGAAAAGAGCTAAAACATTTTAAATGATGCAAGGGAAAGAATGAAGAAACTAGTGGGGAAAAAGAAAAAAGCCTAGAATCAAAAGATTTAAAAGAAAGTGTTATTTGGGAAGCATTAAATCTAAAAAGGGATGGGTATAACTCTTGGATGTTGGTAGACTAGTACTTAGGAATTGGGAATGATTAGAAATGGAAATTGAGAGATTGTATGCCTCATTGCCCTTTGTTCGTTTTGATTTTGCTAATTCAATCACTCCCTTTTGAGTGATAGCCAAGGATTGAGTGAAACCTTCTTTTTGTGCATTGGAATCCCCTTTCGACCACACCAATTGAAACCTTTAAGTTATCTTTTGAGCATATTTCACTATTAAAAAGAATTTGAATGGAAGAAGATAACTTGGTCTAGATAGGTGGATCACTTGCTTTTGGTAATAGAATGGATAGTGAAAGTGCTTGGATGATTTTATAAATAGAGATATTGGTTTGGGATTGGTGATGTATCATGTTTTGAATGTTAATCCACTAGGCTTTTGCTTAATCTTTTGGCTTTGAGGTTTCCACTTTTAAACCTCTCTCTCTCACTTTCCTTAGCGGTTTTCTTGCGGACAAGCAAAGGGTAAGTTTGGGGGAGTTGATATCTTATAATTTTCATGCATTATACATTCCATTATGAATGCATTATAGGCAAATCCTCTCGCATATAAGTTGTATAGTATGCATTTGCATATAATAGTTTCAGGTGGTAGAAAGCTAGGGGACCAAGTTGTGGAACACGGAGGGGCTTTGAAAGTGAAAAAGAGCAGAAAACAGAGCATATCGGTCTATCACATCGGCTTGGCTAAACCGGTGCAATCATACCGGGGATTCATATCGGCCATTGTAAACTGGTACGAGATGAAGAAATTGGCAGGAGCAAGCCGCGAGATATCACATCGGCCACTCTAAACCGATACAACCACATCGGCCAACCATACCGGTTTACCCAAACCGGCGTGGTCATCTGAGTCAACATTATCATTCCCATTTTGACTATTTTGACCCAATTTTTAGTGGGTTAACCCAAGTGTTTTGGGGTTAACCCAATGGATATTAGCAACACTATATAAGCTTTTACCCTAATTTTTAGGGGACTAAGCTTTATTTTTCCTAAGAATATTTTGTAAACTTTTGGATCTTAATCTTCAGTGAATTTGATTTCTTGCTTTTGATTTGTTATTTTCCTTTCCAAATCTTCTTATAATCATGTCTTATCACACATCTTTCATAAGATTTTGTGCTATCTCTATGATTAGT
>OVBE01014613.1:0-11971 GCA_900406425.1 Iberis pinnata | reverse complement strand
GTTGAGACTGAAAAAACTCCTCTTGGAGTTTGATTCCAGAGATAATAGTCTTGTTTCCGGAGACATGGCTTTATCTCTTTAATTTTCTGTATGTCTGCTCTGAAAAACCATAGGTTTAGAATTTCTTCATTCCAATTCCCAGTTTCTTCTGAGATTAAATCTCTGACTTTCATATCAAGGTTCACCAGTGGTTCCTTCATTAGGGGGTAGCTTCTTCCTTCTTCCAGCCATTTTGTAGTCCAAACATAAGTTGATTCTCCATTGCCTATTCTTTTCTTTAGACCTGAAATTAAATTCCTTCTAGCCGAGAGAATGCTGGTCCAAGCATAGGATGCCTTTGATGGAATTTCAGCCTCTAAGAAGGAAGATGATGGGAAGTATTTACTCTTGAAGAATTGGCAGCAGAGGTTTGAAGGGTGTTGAAGAAAATGCCAGCATTGTTTAGTTAGAAGGGCTTCATTTAGGCATTCAATATCCTTAAAATTCATACCTCCTTCTTCTTTTCCGAGGCACAGTTTTGCCCACCTTACCCAAGCAATCTTTCTTTTTCCTTCCACACAATTCCACCAGAATTCTATCATGGCAGATGTTAGGGCTGAAGTGGTTTGTCTGGGGAGTTTGAAAACAGACATAACATAGGTAGGCAGGGTCATTGCAACAGCCTGAAGAAGGACTGCTTTACCACCTTGTGAAAGAAGTTTGCTGTGCCAAGAGTTTACTCTGTTTTTAAGACGTTTTTGGATGAAATTCCAGAGACGCACTTTTGAGCCTGTAAAAACTTCAGGGAGACCAAGGTAGAAGGAGTTTTGGTCTACTTTGTAAATCTGTAAAAGATGTATGAAGTATTGTTGGTGGTATTGATCAATGCCAGAACCAAAAGTTAGTGAAGACTTTGCGTAGTTAATTAGCTGACCCGAGGCAGAGGAATAGTCATCTAGCAGCTGTTTCAGGATTAGAACTTGTTGGAGAGAGGCTTCACAGATAAAAAGGCTGTCGTCCGCAAAGAGCAAGTGAGTGATTGAAGGTCCTTGGGGATGGAATCTTAGTCCCGAGAATAGGCTTTGTGATTCTGCTCTGTTTATAATGTGGGAGAGCCCTTCCGAACATAAGACAAAAAGGAAAGGGGAAATTGGGTCTCCTTGTATTAAGCCTCGTTTGGGTTGGATGAGACCAAAAGCTTGGTTGTTGATGAGAACAGAGTATGAAACGGTAGAAACACATTCCATGGTCCATTGTATCCATTGTTCACTAAATCCCATAGCTGATAGGATTGACTGTAAGTAGGTCCAGCTGACTCTATCAAAAGCCTTTGAAAGATCAGATTTGAGAGCTAAATAGTGCCTGGAGATATCCGGCATTACTTTGAGGCTGTGTATGACTTCATGGGCAATGAGGATGTTATCTTGAATATGTCTTCCAGACACAAAGGCAGATTGAGCAGGGGATATTAAATGTGGAAGAAGAGGTTGGAGACGTGCTGTCATGATCTTAGCAATGATTTTATAGAGAACATTGCAGAGGCTGATAGGTCTTAGTTCTGTCATTCTCGTAGGTTCTGGAACTTTGGGGATAAGGCAGATATTAGTAAAATTCCAGCCTGTTGGTAAAGAGCCTGATGTAAAGAAACCCAGAACATCTGCAGAAATCTGATGTCCAACTAAATCCCAGTAGTTTTGAAAGAAGAGTGCTGTCATACCATCTGGACCCGGTGCACTGTTTGGATTTATGGAGAAAACAGCCTTTTTAATTTCGGACCTAGATGGTATTCTTGTGAGTCTTAGGTTCATTTCTTCAGTAACTCTTGGAGTGAAGTCTGCCAGAATGTTGGATGAGGTGGATAATTCAGAGGAAAAAATACTGGTGAAATAAGAGGTTGCGACCTCTCCTTTGGAAGAATCTGCCTGTTGTTTATTTCTTGCTTCATCTATTAGAAAATCAATGTAGTTCCTTGATCTTCTCGCTTTAACGGCATTGTGAAAATATTTTGTGTTTTTATCCCCTCCTTTGAGCCAAAGTTCCCTACTCTTCTGCTTCCAATAAGTTTCCTCTTCTTTATACTGGAAAATAAGTTCCTTCTTTAAGTTGAATATTCTTAAAGTAGAAGGGTTCCTGCTGGATCGTTCCTTTTCCAATTCAGATTCTGTTCTGCTAATGTTTGAAGCTGAGTTGATGTTTGCTCTCTTTTTCCATCGGCTGAGTAAGGTTCTGGTTTTGGTTATCCTCTCCATGGAGTTTTGGTTTTGAAGATGAGGATTCCAGCATCTTTGAATAATGGCTCTTGGTTCTGGATTGGAGGACCATCTTCTGTCGAATTTAAAAGAGCTTCGGAAATTTCTGTGGTCTGGTGCCAGCTTCACTAAAACCGGCCTATGGTCGGAGCCACGTTTCTCAAGGAAAAATTGAGTAGCTGATGAAAAGAGATGAAACCATTCTTTTGTAGCAAAACTTCTGTCCAGTTTACATTCGACCCAAAAGTCCCATCTTCTTCCTCCCCAAGTGAAAGGGTTGCCATTACTATTGAGTTCAGTGAACTTACAGCATTTGATCATGTCAATAAAGTCTTGATAGGAACTATCATTTCTCACCGTTCCTCCTATTTTTTCTCCTCCATGCAATATCTCATTAAAATCACCAATGATTCCCCAACCTTTTGATCTATTGGGACCAAATCTTAGTATCCATTCCCAGACTTTTGCTCTCCCTTTAATATAAGGATCACCATATACAAAGGTGTAAAAAAAGGTAAAACTCCCATAAGAAACTTTGGTGTCTATACAATGCTTATCCGAATATAGAATATCTAATTTTATGTTTTTTTTCCAAAAAAGAGCTAAACCGCCACTTCGACCTATAGGGTCAACAGTGAAGAGATTATCATATCCTAGACCAACTTGTACTTCTATAATAGCGCGCTTCTGATTTTTTGTTTCCATCAAAAATATTATCTCCGGGAAGTGAGTTCTTCTCAAATCCCTCAATCTAGGAACTACCAAGTCTTGAGCGCGACCGAGACCTTGGCAGTTCCAGCTAAGAAAGCTCATTCTTGCTCTGGCAGCCCTTTAATGAGGGCCACCATTTCAGTTTTCTTCTTTAAACTTTGGGTCTCGTGAGTTGGAATATTTCCTCTTTTCCTTTTGGGTTTGGATTCTTCTTCTGGTTGATGAGTAGGGAGAGAGTGAGCTTGAATCTGGGATAGTCTTCTTAGTTTAGTTGGACGTCTTCTTCTAGCTCCTTGTCCAAAGCTAGTCCCGGAACCCGAGGGCTTAGAAGAGCCAATGGTATAAACCGTAGGATCTAGCTTGTAGGGGCGAATAGAGGAGAGAGGGGTAGGTTGAGGGGAGATGTTTCTTGATCCAGTAGCATGTTGTAGGGAAGGATTTCATTTTGGTTTGCTCTTGCACTAGAGATAGCAGCTGCCATTAGCTTTGATTGGGGTGGTTTTGTTGTAGAAAAATCGAAAACCAGGCCCTTTCCTTTGTCAATTTCCTTTGATATGATAGGAGCAGCTTCAAGTCTAAGTACAATTTTTTGAGTGATGTGAGTTGAACTACCCTGATTTACTGATTGTTTTATCCTCTCAACTCTGATATATTTTTCTGAATCTGGACCATGTTGCAGGTATTGTCTCATCTCTTGTAGGATTGCTAGAGCCATGCGGAGTCTGCCAGTAATTTGATCCAGGCCGACTTGATCTTCTGTTAGAATGCCATACAGAGGGTCATGAGGTTGAAGTATTTTCGAGCCTGAGCCTGATTGAGAGGATTCTGAGGAAGGAGAGTATGAACTCTGGCTGGATATGGGGATAATATAAGGGCATTTTTCCTGAGAATGGGTGAGTCTTTGGCATCCATAACAACGCTTTTGCAGTTTTTCAAAATCATATAGGATTTTTGTTTGTTCACCATTTGGAAGAGTGACTGTTTTGTAACGCCGAAGGGGCTGGTCTACATGTATCTTGACTTGAACCCGAACATAATCTCTGCTTTGTGACTTTTTAGGGTCAAATGCCAGTTCAATGACCTGTCCAGCAAAATCCCCCAGCCGGAGCATAGTTTCTTCTTTGTAATGGTTGACCAGAATGTTTCTGAGTCTAACCCAGACATTGAGGAACTGTAGGTAATCTGGAGGTGGGTTAGCTTGCCAGCGATCAAGTACCACTGCCCATTGGTTAAAGGTGTGAACCCCTTTTGCTAGAACAGTTTGGAGATCATGCTCATACTTGAAGATGAATTGAAATGTGTCATGGGTAAGAGCTATTCCTCTCAATCTGTCATAAATTTGCCATTTCTTTGGAAAATCATGTATTAAATCAGACATTTTCTGGTTTTCAGGATTTAGGAGCCGGCCTATGATGCTCATGTGATTTTGCTCGGCTGAACTGAAAGCTGGTGTAGCAGGAAGTAGAAAAGGATCTTCTCCTTCTTCAAGAGTCAAACTGTGAACCTTACCGGTGAGGTCTTCTGTTCTGAAAGAGGAGCGAGACATGGTGGAAGAAGATGGATGTTGAGCGGTGATTGTAGAGAGGAGTCGCGGAGAAGGAAAGTTGGCGGCTGAGGAAAGGGGAAACAACCCAAACTTTGCCCTAATCTTCTAAAGATGAAACACTCTAGATGAGATAGAGAGTCCTAAGGGAAAAAAACCCACACTAGTTGACATTTTACCATGTGATTTATAATGTACTAATTGACAAAAAGTTGCGGCTTTTTTCAATATTCTAACATTTTGACTTCATTTTGGTAACTGAACTTATATAGATGAAGTCAATACTAATCTAGTACCAGGCTACAAGGTATTTGACAAAACAACAGTATATAGTAGTTTCTATTTGAAAGAAGATTTAATTCATCGGTTTTATATTAGATATAACAATTTAATGTGAAAATGTTTGATGTGAATATGATATCATGTTTAAAGGCCATTACAAAATTCAGTTAATAAACTATTTGTCGATATCATTTAATTTTTTTTAAAAAACTAAATATTTTTTTAAACCAACACATTAACCAAAACTGACTAATTCACCTAACAGAGAGTGATGTCTCTCATCTCATTCTCACCGGATTTTGAGATTGTAACGGCGGATTGACAGAAATCCGATTGATTTAGTGCCAGAGATTTCTCTCGAAATCAATTTCAAAGCGTTTGCTCGATCATTTCCTTTTTTGATTATTTGAATGATTTTCACATGTCGTTTAATAAATCGAACGGATTTTTGTGTCTGGGTTTGGAAATTTTACAAATCTTGTGTTGATTGGAGATCATTCTCCTTTCCTTATTTCTAGATTCAGATTTTATTGTTATTGATCACGTTCAGTCTTTCAAGATTTTTATTCTCGATCTTGATCCGAGTATTAATTAAGTATCGCTGTTCTTATTTTGAGCATTATCAAACTATTTTCTTTCTTCTCACATACTCTAAAGCTTTTTCTCTAACTTCAATGGCGTCCCAATCAGCTGTTTTCAAAGAAGAGAATGCACAGGGGAAGCCTAAACCTATTAAGGTTAAGCCCATTGATCACTCATCAGTGATTAAGAGTCACGAACGTATGCTTGTTGGGAAGGTTTTAAACCCAGCAACACAAATAAGCAAGATCAAGAAGATTTTAGCTACTCTACCTTCGATTTGGGGGGTCCGAGGAAGAGTGAAGGGTTATGAGCTAGATGGTAGCAAGTTCCATTTCAAGTTTTTGAAAGAGCAGGATTTAAAATAGGTCCTGGCGGAGCGTCCTTACTACTTTGACGGGTGGATGATCCCGATTGAGAAATAGATTCCGACGATAAGGAGAGACTTCCCGTCTTAAGTGATTCTCTGGATTCGAGTCAGGGGAGTACCAGACATTTATCGTGCCCAGGAACTCTCGATGCATTCGGTTCGGAAATTGGCGAAGTTGTGGATTATGATGTTCATGAGGGTTGGGTTAAACTCGTGATGGAGTGTAGAAAACCTCTGATGTTTTCACGAGAAATGGAATTCGATAATGGAGATATTGTCCGAGTTCGTCTCTTTTACGAGAAGTTACATCACTATTGTTCAAAATGTAACCGGCTTTCTCACGAGAAGAAGTATTGTCCCGATTTGCTGAAAAAGAAAAAGGAGGTGTCTCAAGATCTGATGATAGTTGATGAGAAGAAGGAGGTTTCCCAACCTCTTTCTCCATTACCGAATAATATTTTGGTGGGAGAGGCACCAGAACAGTTGAGGTTGGTGGAAACCGGTCTTTCAAGAACACAATCGAACCATGTTTCGGCTAAGAGGAAGTTGTTTGGAGATGAACAAAGTTCAGAATTGGGCCAGGATGTAGAGGGTACGAAGGTGTGGGTGGTGCAGTCTTTCAATGATGAAAATCCATAAAGTTCCTTGCCGTCAGTGAAAGAGATTACCGGGTTACCGAAAATACATCAGTTTTCGTCGAAGATAGTTGTTGATTCACATAAAGTGGATTCTTTGGGCTTTGTCGATGCAGGCCCACTTGTTCAATTAGCGAATGCAGTCCCACCAGATGGTCAAATGTTGAATTTGAACCAGATAATTAGCAAACGGGCCAAGGCTCTTTTTCAAAGCCCAATTCCAAAGGTTGGTGAGAATGTGGTTGATGGGCTTATGAAATCGAATGGGTTCGGCCCACAGTTGGGAGATAAAGAAATAAATGGATTTTGGAGGATCAATTTAGTGATCAATTATTCTCCCATTTTGGGGCTTTTGAAAGCCCACTGCTTGTAAAATCAGTCCAATATAAAGGACAAATGCTTGATTCTCCTTTGGATAGTACGAAAATAATTTCCCCACTTAAGGGGTTCGTGGGGACGAAAGTGTCCAAAATTAATAAAGCGGATAGCTGAGTGACTAAGGCGCTTAACCCGAGGAAAAAGATTGGGCAAAATCCTTTTAAGGGGGTTGGTCTTCAGAGACAAGCGGCATGTTTAGAAAATAAACCAACTCTATTGTCCGAGTTAATTCCATCACACTCAAAGATGGATTATGCAGAAGGAAAGAAGATTGAGGATAGCCAGGTGGTTCAGGGAGAACCACCGGCGGAAGGATAAGATGATTTTGAGCTAGAATTGTCAAGGAGCTGGTAGCTTCTTGGAAATTCGAAGACTACGGGAGTTTTGGCGGACGTTATTCCTGGGAGTCTTGTTCTTAATGGAGACCAAACAATCGCGAGAGTTTCTTCAGAATATTCAAGCACATTTGGGTTATGACTTTTTGTTTACAGTTGACCATATTGGTCGTAGTGGGGGATTAGCCCTTTTAGCTACTTTTTCTTTCCAAGTTGTTGTTTTATCTTATAAAAAAAATGTAATCGATACTATGATTACCATTGAGAGTAATAAAGTTTTTGTCTCTTTTGTTTATGGAGCACCTGTTATATCACATCGTGACCGGGTTTGGGAATATTTAAAGCGTATTTCATTGACTCGTTTTGCTCCATGGGCACTTATTGGGGATTTTAATGAAATCACGGACCATCACGAAAAGCAAGGGGGTAGATGTCGAAGTGACAACTATTTCCTCGATTTTCGTCTCATGAAACAGTGTTGTGGGATGGTTGATTTCCCTTTTCAAGGGAATAGTCTATCCTGGGTTGGTCGCCGAGGATCGTCAACTGTCAGGTGTCGACTAGATCGGGGTATGGGGAATGAGGATTGGTATGAAAGTTTCTTCCATTCCTTTATTGAATATCTTAGTTTCTACGGATCGGATCATCGCCCCGTTCTTTTAAGAGTTAATTTTAAAAAGTTCAACGGATCCAAACAGTTCCATTTTGAAAAAGGTGGTTAGCTAAACCAGGTTTCGAGGATATTGTGAAAGTTGGTTAGACAGATTCTAGCTCTCGGAATGATGAGAGCCTTTCGATCCGTGTTAAGAATTGTCGGGGACGTATTTCCCGATGGAGACACAAGGAAGTTATCAACTCAGGTGAGTTAATTAAAGATCTCAAACTACGACTTGAGAGAGCACATGATGATGATGCATTTATTCATGATATACCAAAGCTGACAGAGGAGTTGTGTATTGCTCTAACAACAGAGGAATTGTACTAGAAGCAAAAAATCCGAACTCAGTGGCTTCAAGAAGGGGATAAGAATACAAGTTTTTTTCACGCATCAACAAAAATAAGGAGAGCTAGGAATCGGATTTCAGGAATCCATAATGAGAGCGGACAATGGTTAGATGAGGATGAGGCAATAGAAAGTGAAGCAATTGCCTATTTTTAAACCTTATTTTCATCTTCCCCAGTTGTTAATACTCACACTGTTTTGGAGCCTATTGAGATGCGCGTAACCTCAGAGATGAATGATCGTCTTCTACGACCTTTAGATCCATAAGAGGTAAAATCAGCCTTATTCTCGATGGGGCTTGAAAAGGCACCAGGGCCGGATGGCATGACAGTGTTTTTTATCAGCGGTACTGGCACATTGTTGGATCCGATCTAACTCATATGGTTTAAAAATTCATGTCTGGAGGCATTCTAGAAACTTCTTTGAATGAAACAAATATTTGTCTCATTCCAAAGAAAGAACGCCCTCAAGGAATAAAGGAGTATAGACCAATAAGCTTATGAAATGTAAGCTATAAGATTATGTCCAAAGTGCTTTGTCAACGTTTGAAGAAGATACTACCTGGTATCATATCTGAGACTCAATCGGCTTTTGTTGCTGGACGATCGATTACAGATAATATTTTGCTGGCACAAGAAGCCTTCCATGCTCTCCGATCTCAGTATAGTTGTCGGAAGGGCTTTATGGCCATTAAAACAGATATGAGCAAAGCTTATGATCGTGTGGAATGGAGATTTCTCCGTCTACTGATTGGCAAACTGGCTTTGCAGAAATATGGATACAATGGATAATGACATGTGTTACAACGGTGTCGTATAATGTGCTTCTAAACGGCTCGCCAAAAGGCCGAATCATTCCTTTATGAGGTTTACATCAAGGGGATCCCCTTTCCCCCTACCTGTTCATTTTATGTACCGAAGTGCTCATTGCGAATTTTCGGAAAGCTGAATCAACTGGCAGATTATATGGTATACGAGTGGCTAAATCATGCCCTCCAATGTCCCATCTATTATTTTCGGATGATAGCTTATTCTTTTGTCGTGCTACGTTAGCACAATGTCAAGAAGTAGCGTCTATCCTATGCTTATACGGTCAGGCCTCAGGGCAGTGCATAAATCTTGAGAAATCAACAGTTATTTTTGGACAATCCTTTCCGGTTCAGGACCGGTGGCTTTTAAAGGCACGTTTAGGAATTTATATGGAGGGAGGAAGGGGTAAGTACCTAGGTATACTCGAACAATTACAAGGATCGAAAGCTCAGGTTTTCGCATACGTCAGGGAACGTCTAGATGCTCGTATTAACGGTTGGTCATCTCGGTTCCTATCACGAGGGGAAAAAGAGATACTCATTACATATGTGGCACAGGCATTGCCAACCTATGTAATGTTGTGTTTTTCACTCCCTATGACATTACTCTCAAAATTGACGAGTGCTATTGCAAATTACTGGTGGAGTAACACTGGTACGTCGCGCGAGATTCATTGGGTAGCATGGTCTAGATTGTGTTTACCAAAGAAGTGGGGAGGCTGAGGATTTAAATCCTTGCAATTGTTTAATAAAGCTTTGTTAGCAAAACAGTTGTGGCGATTAAATGTCCAACCACATTCTTTGATTGCTAGGGTATTTAAGGGTCGTTATCACAAGGATTGTCTTGCCCATCAGGCTCCAAAGCCAACTAGCCCATCATATGGATGGCGGAGTATTTGGGAATCGAAGTCCCTCCTTCTAAAAGGATTATGAAATATAATCGGTTCAGGTCGTCAGACGAGAGTCTGGCAGGATCCATGGATAGCGGGACCATACCCACGCCCATCTCAGAGCTGCCTCACAGGAATTCCCCCCGATTTACGGGCAGTCGATCTCTTGATCCCTCACACATCTCAGTGGAATGTGCCTCTTATCCGATCTTTAGTTAGTAGTGAGGATATTCCTGCGAGTATGGCAATTCGTCCCTCCTCCATCATTCAAGATCGAGTCTGTTGGCACATGTCGAAATCTGGAAAATATACGGTAAAATCTGGTTATGAGTTAACTCTGACATTACTAGACAGTTGTAAGGATGATTGGCAGGCCTTACCTTCGCTAGCACATTTGAGAGCTGCAGTGTGGAAGCTTTCTGCTCCGAAAAAGTTGCAACATTTCCTATGGCAAGTTCTATCCGGCACAGTTGCGGTTAATGAACAGTTGATACGTCAGAAATTGAGGGCTGACACAGCTTGTACTCGATGTGGTGAGCTCTTGGAGTCAATCAATCATGCACTGTTCGTTTGTCCCCCAGCGTTATAGCGTTGGGCGCTATCACAGATTCCGACACCAACGGGTATCTTCCTGTCTGAAAAGCTGTTTGAGAACATGCAATATTTGTTAGCAGGTATTGAGAACATCGGATCTCAAAAGGCGTTCCAACTGTTCCCTTGGTTGATATGGTATATCTGGAAAGTATGGAATGCCAAATGTTTTACCAATGCTGACTGGGCTCAAATGGATATCCTAGATTTAGCAAGTAAAGAAATGGAGCAATGGTTATCAGTTAATACAAGAACAAGTTATATCAAACCAGTTGTAAGTTTGCTGGCCAGGGTTCAATCAGAGAGTATATCTCCTTCGGTGGATTGGTGTATTTTCGATGGCTTATGGAAAGACGGATATACTATAAGCGGTGTAGGGTGGTATGTGCCACAATTCGAAAATGCACCCAATTTATTCGGTTGTGCAGGGATTAAGCAAGCGAAGTCGCCACTTCATACTGAATTGATTGCCTTCATATGGGCAGTTAGAAGTCTTTTGCGTCAGGGCAGATTGTGTACGTTGTATATTACTGATTCTACGGACGGACTTAGTACAAATGTTACAACAGCCAGACAAATTGCCAATATTTGCGGCAGAGCTTGCCGAGCTGCAATTATTGAAGAATCAACACCCACCGATCGAAGTTGTACACAGAAGACGAAGCTGGAATTCCACAGTGGACCACCTAGCAAGAAAAGGCTGGAGCCAAAATATGCTATTTTCTACTTTGATTCCTCACCACCGAGTTGGTGTTTACCGCTTCCTATACTTTCTTAATTTATTTTATTTCATCTTTGTTGTAAAAAAACAACTAAATATTTTAGAAAATTTAGTTATAAATGAAGTAACTTAACTTCAACCAAAACAGAAGACAAGGGAATACCTGCAAATACTGCCTTCTTTTACTATAGAGCTCACTCAGATAATATATTAGCTACATAAATGGTCATTTTTTTGTATACAAACTAGTTGAGTTTAGTTCGCACATTTTTCAGCTTATCATCTGCGTCATTGTCCAAAACAAGTTTGAGAAAATGGATTTTCTTAACCGTTTAGAATAGGATTGAAAGCGTTTTTTCCCCAACTTTTTTGGTATTTCGGTTTTTTTCTTGCATATAAATTGTGACATTGATCTAATGACATTCATAAGTCTATATGAAACATGTAATACTACCTCACCAGAAATTGAATCTTCGTGCTTACGATATTATAAGAACTGTCTATTGGTTAGACTTATTGTGGCCAGACTTATTGTGACCTTGTCAAGAAAAGAAAAAAATTCAAACAATATTTTTACATTATCAAAATATAAAAAGGGTTGGTGAAAAAAAGAAAACTCTTCTTACCTTATTTTTTTATATTTTTTTATTGTGTATGCATTTAATTTCGTCGTGGGTATATGGCATACTCATTGACTTGATTCGATGATGATAAAATATATTATCATTGTACTCAAAACAAATTAAACGTTAGCTAGTTATGATTCATATTTGATACGTTTTCTCGTTTCATGCCTACACAATTGTCATGTTCACTTTCTATTCAAGTTTGATAGTTCTATTTGTTGGAACTCAAATTTTTAACAATGAATTTTACCAATGTTCCGGCAAGTTCTCC
>OVBE01014612.1:0-11972 GCA_900406425.1 Iberis pinnata | reverse complement strand
CCTGAAAGTCTTAGAAAAATCCAGTTTTACAAAGAAAACGCTCAGATAATACAAGTTAGCAGGCATAAATGCCCACTAAAATGCATTAAATCTGATTAATATCATCAGTTTGTACTAGGAAAATGTACGATCATTCTTCTTATATCTGGCCATTCTGCTGTGATGAGAATGATCATTCTCTATGGAACGATCGTTCCTTCCTTCCGAACCTATCCAATATCTTCTGATTTTCTCTGAAATGCATCATTTTTCTTCAAAACGACTCCACTATAATATGTTAATACATAATAGCATACATAAATATCTACTATAATATGTTAACACCGAATAATATCAACTCCCCCAGACTTTGATCTTTTTATGTCCTCACTAAAGCAAGATCAAATCCATAGAAGAGGTTTGAAAACAGATCACACAAGAACTTGCAGAATCTCAAAGACCCTAAGTATATACATCAAAATCAAATGACACTAATCCTAGAAAACTACCGCGAATAAACCGCTTACCACCGCCTAACTAACAACATGCTTCCTACTTAAAATCTCAAATCAATCAAACTATCAAATCATCTCAACCAACTCATTAGCTTCATTTAAATACATATAGGTGCATTCTTACCTATTGGGTATCGATCAACGCGCTAAGTTACCATTTCTGCATTTTCTCTCCCTTTTTTCTTTGCATTTATGCGTTTTTCTCTCATTTTCTTTCTTTTGTCATTTTTTAAGCAATCGGTTTTAGGGGATGAGAAAATGGATTTTGAGGTTCGCTTTTCAATCCATCTTTTACCGGTTTTCAATCCCTCAACCATTAAGTTGAGTGGTGCTGCAGATGTCCTCAAAGTTGTCAATGTGGTCCCTGGGGTGCTTAGTGGGTAAACCATGGAACTGGTTTTGGTGAATTAGCAGGATTAGCTAAAAAGGGAACCGATAGTCTTAACGTTGAGGTTTCAAGGTTGAATTTCATTCTTGTTAGCAAAGAATGCTTCAGGGTTGTTGAAATCTCCAATGAGAAGCTTGTATTGAACTAGGCAATTGAAGACTAGGTCTCGCAGATTGTCCACAAGAATGTAATTTGGTCCCATTTTATTACCATCACCAGCTCGTTGTTCTCCTTGTGGCACATGATTGCCATTATCTACTCCTCCTACTAGATTGAGTAGCACGTTGTTATCCCCTTAAGGCAGATTAAAGTTTTTTGGACCTTCGAATAAGACCGGATTATCAAGAAAAACGTTATCAACCATCACGTTGGATGAGCTTGCGTTCTTCTTTGCTTTCCGATTTGACCGTTCTAAATTCAAGAGTTTTGTGTTTTTGAGGTTGAGTAATTCCTTATATTTATCAGATCTTCTGCTCATGCACTTGTAAAAACAAAATCAAGAAGAAAGAAACACAGTGAGAACTAAAAAAGTAAAATCTTAGCCTAAACTCTAAAGAAAACTTAAAAGGCATTGTATTGGTCCCTGGAAAAGTCGCCAAAATTCTGAAAGGGTCAGGATTTAATCCTAAATCAAACTGCAGAGAACAGATTAATGTAATACAGACTAAGGTCGATTCCACAAAGACTAGACAACACACTTTCAGTTTAATATTGAATCGCCAAGACAAATTAAAATTTTGTTTGTAACTGAAGTAAGGAAATAACTAAAACTAAGCTAAGATGAATCAATAATAAAAAGCGTGAGACAAAAGAGAATTCCATAGGTAGTCATGTTATCATGCAAAGATTTTCGTTTTAAAAATAATTATCAACTCAAAAGACATAATAAGATTAATATCCTCTTGAAGTATTAGATCACTATGTTTAAATTACAAAAGACAAACTCCCGCCGTATTCAAATAATTCAAACACGCATTACAATTCAGGTTTGATAAGTTCATAAGCCTCTAAGACAATACTCCTGCAAGAAAAGAAACTTATTCATCTAAACTAGGTCAGATCTCTAACCAAATTCATTTGTGTTTATCAATCTAATTTTCATGAACTAGTTAGCTACTCTAATTCATACATTAAGATCAAGTCCAGACTAAAAACCTAGCAAAATTCAATCCCTTTATGATAAATCCTAATAATCAAACATAGATTCCTTGAGAAACCCTAAAACTTAACTAGTGAACTACTCAGAAATAAAAAGTTAACATAAAGCAATATCCAAGAAGAACACATCATTAAAAGCATAAAATAGATACTATAAATCGAAGATAGCGTTCAGAAATCTTCTCCAAATACAAGGTTCAGATATGTCTCTCTGTAAAAAAAAAGTAGAATTGTAAAAGAAAATAAATAAAATAGGAAAAATAATGAGAGTCTTGAGAACCAAAGGTGTGAAATTGGAAATCTTGTAAGTCTTCTCGGGAATGGGGAACGATCGTTTTAGTCTTCTTCTAGATAGATCATTCTGATGGGGAACGATCAATTTCTCCATCCGTAAAATTCCAGGAGCAAATGCACGATCGTTCTTCTTGTACGTGGCAATTTTGCTTTGATGAGAACGATCGTTCTCTATGTAAAGATTGTTCTATAGGGAATGATCGTTCTCTAGGGAAGGATCGTTCCTTTCTTCCGAACTTAGTGAATATCTCTTAATTAGTCTGAAATGCATCTTTTTGCTACAAAATGACCTGAACACCTATTGACATGTAAAATACACCAAATTGCAAGGAAACCGCTCGGATAACACAGAATAGCATAAATAGATGCCCACTGTAATGTGTTAAAACCAAGTAATATCAGTTGTGTTAAATTCAATGAGAATGAGAGAGCCTCAATTTGACTAAGGGATGGAAAAATATTCATGTTTTGTGCAGTCTGGGAAAGGTCAGCGGTTGTTTTATGAAACCCCAAATTCCAATATTCTTGATTTTTTCCCGTTTCAATAGGTAGCATCCCAAGATCCAACGTAGGGTCTGTAAGGTCATCAAGAGAGGGGAAAATAGTCACATCAAGGTTTGTATTGTCTTTATGCTCCTTCATATGGTCATGGAATGATTTTTTGGTCTCTACTCCAACACAAGTTTTAATATGTGTATTAGTATACTAGCTACATAAAATGTATAAGTACTTTCACTACATAAAACCTATGCAGGTTAAAGTAAGTGAAGTTACCCGCGACATCTGTTTCCATCAGGTTTTCACCTTGCAGACCATGCAGATGGGGTTTCTCAGTAATTCCAAAGTCAACTATTTAACACGATGATTATCTAATATGCCATCGTCGTTTGCTCTGCTTGCACATTTTTTCGAAAGTGATGTTGAATCATGTTCATCCATATTGACTGCGTTAATTTCATCCTCACCATCGTGTTCGCGAACTATATTTGCAATGATCTTGTCAGTAGCATCTCTTGTTGTGAAGAAGTTATTCTCAAAACAGTTTGGTGATTAAATTGGATTTCAATCATCATCTTCAGTATCTACACATTACACAAGAAGAACAGTTTTCAATACTAGTGTATGAAGTGAGACAGAATTATGGAGAGGTAATTGTAAATATGCATCCCCTTGTTTGGATCTGTTTATTATTTTGTTTCGTCAAAGGAGGTTGTGAAACAAGTGGGTTCCCCTTAATTCTAGTTGAATTAACTGTGTTTTTTGGCATTCCATCTATAAGAAACTTCTAGACATATTGGTACAACTTTGCAACAACCGCATCAATGTGGGTTATCACTACTCCTTACATATCCCTTAAACATTGGTATTGTCCAATGTTTTAAGGATATTCAAAGTGTAGTGATATCATTTATATCAGTTCCCTCATATTTCCTGTCTTGATGACCTTTTTAAGCTCCTTGAGCTTCTTTTTGTGCCTAAATAACATCTGCAACCCGAAGTCCACTAGCCCATGAACTAATCGCAAATGGGTGGTCTTCACTTATCAAGAAAAGAATATAATCCACCGTTGAATCATATTTGTCGTCATGTGCTTCAATGTCAGCCCCTTACTTTTATAATCTCATCAACTGATCATGTTTATTAATGGGGGAAAACATGATGATATTCAAATTTTATAACATTTGTCACTTTAATACACAAATTATTTCGGTACCCATTTTCATACACCGATTTTTTTTTTGTTCTCATTTTACTACATCAATTTATTGTAATTATCGTATTAATACTTGCACTTTAAGAAATCACAATTATACTAAACAAACCCTAATAGACATTAACAATATTTACACAATTTTTTAGTTTCTTGAATAATACATGAACTATTCAAATTTTTCAGTTTAATACATGAACTAAAAAGTTTAAATAGTTTGATATAGGTGTTATAAAATACAGGTACCCGTTTATAAAATTATTAGAACAAAGTTTAAAACGAATATAAAACTTATATTATATTGATGCAAAAAAACTAAAATAAATAGAAAATTTTCAATAATACCATTTTATTATCACTTGTTTCGTGTTGTATGAAGTCAACACCAAATTTGAAACTAAAAAATAATTTTTTTCTAAATCCATGTTTCTTCTTAGATTTTTAGTACTTTGGTTTGACTCATACACAAAATTTTACTTTTGTCATTATAAAGTTTTGTGCAAGTATGTTGAATGAAAATTTGAAATTAATGATAATGATTAATATAAAATATAAAATAATAAAAATTATATTTTTGGCTAATGATATAAAAAAAATTTCAAAAATATAAAATTATACAAAAAATATTCCTGGCTAATGGTAATGATTAATATATTTTTAAAATATTAGAAATTTTTTTATCAAAATTTAATAGAAGCATGGTAGGTGACGTGGCTACTTAGTTACCTGTTACATACGATTTTGGTTATGTGGTATTTGAGACAACATGGTTAAACTATCTAATGTTAACATTGAAACTGATTTTTAACTATTTTAAAAAGTTCATTATCTCTCCTCTAACTTTCTCTCCACCTTCTCTCTACATTTGAAGCTCTTCTACTGCTCTTGGTCCTTTTTCACGCTGGTGACCGGCTCTCTGCCAGCGCCGAGCGTGGACTTCCTTAGCCCTTGTATATACTCTTTTTTTTTTCTTTTCTTCTTTTGTTTTTGGGTCCAAGCAGCCGTTCTCAAGCTTTTGCTCCACCTCCACCCTTGTTCAGATCCATCTTGCTCTGACCGGAGTTGAACCATGCAAATCCGCCGCAGTCGTTGACCTTTCCTTGAGATTCTCTAAGAGATTCTTTCATAGATTCTTCACTCAACGAATGGATCTCACTAGATTTTCTTCTTGGGGGCGTTCTCTAGATCGTGATGCATACAGGAAAGATGTGGTTCCTTGGCTCTTCGGATTCGTTTTGGTTTGGTACTCTGACGAAGGCAACTCGGATTTGTTCAAGGCAAATCATCTGCCCTCTTCGCCTCCGCCGCTTGCCAGATCTGGCACCTGCTTGAGTTGCGATGGCTCTGAACTCTTCGCCGGATGGCGGGATGACATTCCTCATCGTTCTTCTCTCGTGGGCCACCATTTCTGGGCTGCCTTCTTTTGCGGTTTGGGCTTTATGATGAACCCTAATTTTCTGTTTTTTTTGTATCTTATCTTAATATATTCTCAAGGGTTCAAATCTATCTAGATGGAGTCTCCAATCTAGTTTATGTCATCCCTTTATGGGATCTAGTTTCCTCCTTCTTAGGAGCATTAGGTTTAGGTTCTTTTAATATCGTTTATGTTACCCTAAAATGGGTCAGCTTCTTTCCTTTGGTGGGATTGTTCTAGCTTGTAATGGGTTTTCTCTATAATTTTTTTTTTTGTTGTCATCAAGTTAGTATGTTAGTAGGTTCACCACCCCATCCCGGGGCTCAAACCTGCGACATGCGCGGAAGTGCCAGAGCTATTTTGCCAATTAGGCTAAGGGAGCTCGGCGGGTTTTCTCTATAATTAAATGCAATATAAGTTGACAAAAAAACTATTAAAAACAATTCAAATAGGTGTATCTAAATAAATAAAAATTCAACCACTAAATTACATCTAATAAAAATTGTTTATAAATTGGCATTGAAGGATGCACCTATAGAAGAGTTGGATTCAACTGATCCCACATAACTTACAAAAATAATTATAGTTAGGTATGAATTGATTGATCTTCTCTAATTTTATTTAAAATCGGGTCAATTTCATGTAGGTTCACTTTGGGACAAGTAATTACACTTTTCTTTATTTTCTGCTATTGGTGGACTTTGGGAGGAAAGAAAAATTAATTATTTCATCATTGCTTTCATTAAACACTCATGTATCTCACAACGAGGCAGGCGGGTGCGTGAATCAAAGTTAGGAGACACGCGATTGTCTTCTGTGCATTTGATCATTTCAAATTTAACATATCTCAGCCGTTGGTTTTGTGATATGTGGGTACACTATTCATGTGTCCGAGAATAGAACCAAAAAAGATACATGATTCGATTATAGCATATCTACAACCAGGGGCGGATGTACATACAAGTAGTATGTGGCATGTGCCACATACTAAATTTATTTGTTAGCTTGGTTGGTTAAGGTTGCTTCAAGCTTCTTAGAGGTGGAGGGTTCAATTCCCGCCTTTGTTATTTTTTTATTTTTCTCTCTTTTCATACATAAGTGAAAATTTTTGTTTTTGCCCCATACTAATTTTTTCTCTAGATCCGCTCCTGTCTACAACGGTTTTGAAAATGAATATGTGCAAGCATTTAGTTGAGTTCTGGTCTCTCTCCACGTTCATTTTGTCATCAATAAATGTGTTTTGGTTTATTCTGGTACCAAATGAAAGGCTATAATAACAGTTTTGTATTGCAGGTCAATTGTAGGTATCTATGTACGTATATGCGAGTACACAAGTTGTATGATGTGTAGTTACATGATGGTTATTTGCGGTGAATGGATATGTAGCAGAGATGGTGAATGAGATTTATCTATTTGTAAGCAGAAAATATCTATGTTTGTAAACATAGCAGAAGGTGACTCACTTCAGGAAGTCTGCGACGCTATATTATCGTCGGTAGTGATCGTTTGTTTTCCATCATTTCAATGGAAATGAGGAGTAGGATCGCGATGACTTTGTTTGTCACATTCAATGATATAGACACAAATGATATGAGCCCTACTTGTATAAGTGCTAAACGTGCGCGTGTTGAACAGGTGCCTAGGGACCAAATCTTTATAAGTCTAGATGTAAGCTTTGTAACCCCATCACATGAAATAAAAAAGTTCGGTATAAATATTATTGGGTCACAACCATGAGCTTATAATGTGACTTCAGAAGTAGAGTTTGTGACACCATCGCAACTAATGGAACTTGTTGATGATGATGTCTAGTTAGCATATCTAGTATTAAAAGAGGCACGCTTGAGAAAAAAATATTAGTGTGGTGGGAAAGCACAAATAAGTTCGTTTAATCTCGGGATAAATACTGACCCAGTAGAATAGGAACTATTTCCAGAAAAGACAGATATGCGTGACTACTGGCGAGATGAATCAGAAAAGAAATCTCATCAACTGGCGAGATAAATCTGTGCAAGGAATTCATCTCACCAGTTGGGGAGATGAATCTGTGCAAGAATTCATCCCGCCAATTGGCAGAATGAATCGAAAAAAAATTCATCTCGCCAACTGGCGAGATGAATCTGTGCAAGGAGTTCACTCGCCATTAAACTCGCCAATTGGCGAGATTAATTCGTGCAAGCAATTCATCTCACCATTTAGCGAGATAAATCCGTGCAAGCAATTCATCTCGTCAACTGGCGACATAAATCATATGAATGCTTCATGTCAATTCGGACGAATCATCGCTCGTTTTGTATCATTCCGAGTTTTAGTTGGGGTTTTATGATAAAACTCGTAAAATTGATTCTTTCTTGAGATGCCTTCCGTAGACTCGTGAAAGAACCGTGAAACAGTTTAGTATTAATCAATTTTATAAAACGTTGACAGTAAACTTAGACCTTGATGTTGTCTTGCTTTCGCGATAGGAGTAACCTATCCGCAAAGGTTTCAATTGTATCATTGCGCGAAAATTCATTTTCTTGATAAGAAGCATCAAAGTCGCATAAACCATAAAACGGCCCAACAAGGCATAAAACACGATAACGGCCAGCTTACAATTACAGAAGAGAATCAAGCTCAAGCGCAATGGCGGTCGAAGCTTGTCCTGCAAGCCAAATAGAAATGTAAGAAATCCAGAAATGGAAGATGTCCGCAGAAGAATCAATCAAGAAAGGAAGGTTTTCGCGGAAGAACAGATGAAAGAGAAGGAAGACTGATCAATCATGAAGTCTATATAAGAGGGATGACGAGAAGGGGCACATACGTGTTTTATTCTCCATACCGAAATACTTAGGGATTTAGAATTTTTTGTTTTTGTTAGTGAGATGCAACTCAATTAGGTTTATCACTAACAATAACGAAAAAAGTGTAAAGCCCGAGTATTTCGGTGTGTATAATAGAACATCCTTGTGTCTCTTCTCTTCATCTCTCTTATATAGACTTCACGATTGATCTAGCTTCCTTTTTCGTCTTCCATTCTTCCGCATAAAGCTTCCTTTTCTGGATTTCTTCCATTACTCTTTGGCTTGCAGGATAAGCTTCAACCGTCATTACGCTTGGTTGATTCCCGTCCAGAATCGTAAATGGGTTGTTATCATGTTTTAGGCCTCGTTGGGCAACTTTAGGATTTAGGTAATTTTTATGGTTCTTGTCGAGAAAACGAACTTTCTCGCAACGATAAGATCAAAACCTTTGCGGATAGGTTTTAAGTGGGACAACATCAAAGTTTAAGTTGATCATCACCATTTTATACAATTGATCAATACGAAACGATTTCATGATTTGTTCAAGAGTCGATGGAACTCATCGTATGAAAGGAATTTTTATGAGTTTTATCATAAAGTCCCAACAGTAACTCGGAATGATACAAAACAAGAGAAGATTCGTCCGAATTGACATGAAGCGCGCTTGTGATTCATCTCCCCAATTGTTGAGATGAATTTTCTAGATTCATCTCGCCAGTTGGTGAGATGAATGTTTCGGATTTATGTTGCTAACTGGCGAGATGAATTGCTTGCACAGATTCATCTCGCTAGTTGGCGAGATGAATGTTTTCGATTCATCTTGCTAAATGGCGAGACCAATTGTGTTTACAGATTCATCTTGCCAGTTGGCGAGATAAATGTTTCTGATTCATCTTGCTAACTGGTGAGATGACTTACTTGCGCTAATTCATCTCGCCAGTTGGCTAGATGAATGTTTCCGATTCATATCGCTAACTGGTGAGATAAATTGCATGCATATGATTCATCTCGCCAACTGGTGAGATGAATCATATGCGCGCTTTGTGTCGATTCAGACTAATCTTCTCTCATTTCGTATCATTCCAAGTTTTTGCTAGGGTTTTATTATATATCTTGTAAAAATTATTTCTTTCATACGATGACTTTCGTCGACCTGTGAAGGAACCGTTAAACCGTTTCGTATTGATCAATCGTATGAAACAGTGACAGTCGACTTGGACTTTGATGTTGTCTTGCTTATGCAATCGGAATAACTTTTCCGAAAAGGTTTCGATAGTATTGTTGCGCGAAAGTTCATTTTCTCGACAAAACCAATAAAATTCGCCTAAATCTTAATATAGCCTAACAAGGCCTAAAATATGATAACGGCCCGCTTACGAATCCAGACGAAAATAGAGCACAAGCGCAATGGCGGTCAAAGCTTGTCATGCAAGCCAAAGAGAAATGGAATAAATCTAGAAAAACGAAGATTTCCGCAAAAGAATCAATCAAGAAAAGAAGATTTCCGCGGAAGAACGAAAAACGGAAAAGGAAAACGGATCAATCATGAAGTCTATATAAGCGATATGAAGAGAAGAGTCACATACACGTTATATTCTCTACACCGAGACTTAGAAATTTAGACTTTTTCGTTATTGTTAGTGAGCTGTGACTCAATTAGGTTTATCAGTCTCTGTTGCTAGATCTAGGATAACTCGCCAGCATTTCTTATGGTCGAGGCTATCACCTGTTGTAGCACGGTCACGCAGCAATTGGGAATAAGATTCCTATTGCCCTCCTTTGTGTTCTTAAATTCGTTTTTGTACTCTTTATTTTTGTTTGATCTTTCTACCTTTGAATCATATAAATTCGGGATCTCTAGAAAGTTAGAGTTCTCTCTTATTTTCTGCAACTAATGGAAATTTACATTGCAAATTTTGGTTCCGACATCATATCGGATCTCGATATAGATTCAGATTCAAAGGATGAAGATATTTAGGTTGTTATGAGATTCCATTCGAAAAGCGACTGCTAAAAAGCGCTGGCGATCATAGCAAACAAAAACATGTTTTGTTATAAGTAGACAACCACAAAACCACTCTATTTTGTTGTTAGTTGCGTGGACGCGAAATGTAATTGGAGAGTTATGACTCTTGATATAGAGGATAACAAGGAGAATGTGATAAACGGACTGCGTTCAGGCGATTTGCAACAACCGATTTTAGAAAACTAAGGGTTTCGGCTTCGTACATCAAATGCTGGCGAGCTAAAGAGTAGCTTCTGGGGTTGTGAACGGTTTGTACGAGGAAGAGATAGCTAAATTTTCTTAGTATATGTATGTTTTAACGTTGGGAAACTTGGAAAAATGACAGATACGAAAAATCATAAATCATAAGATGCTAGTGAACGTTTTCTTTTTTTGTTTCCTAGCATTTGGTGCATCGATTGTAGGTTTCAGGAAATTAAGCCATTTTAGTGTAGTGGACAGAACCCAGTTAGGAGGAAGGTACAAAGGGGTATTATTGACTACATGTGGGCAAGATAGTAATTTTGAGGAGTTTCCATTAGCTTATGCTACACTGGATAGTAAGAACGATCACTCTTGCTCGTGCTTTTTTGAAACAATCGAAGGTATTATTGCATATAGTCCAAGTTTGACCATATTTTGTACAGCTCGGTACTGATGAAGAGTTGGGACATGTCCCTTACTATCCCCAAAGCACCCATTGTTGGTTTATGGGGAAAATGTGTCCCCTTGAAGTCCCTAGAAAGAAGGACTTCTAGATAGTAGGCTTCAGCGCCTCGTCAGATTCGTTTTTGGCAATCCCCTCTTGAAGTTCAGACCCAGCAAACTCAGCAATGTATTCTTGCATTTCACAACTCTCTTCAACTCCCACTTGGTATGTGGTGTCTTCACTGCTATCTTCTTCTTCTACAACAACACGTTTTCCTCTACTAACGCTCGAACGTCGTTGGGACCGCTCAAACTCTGCTTGGTCCTTTTCCTTGTCTTGCTATGCTTGGGCAATTAGGAGGTCGTAGTACTCCTGAGCTTCCCTTTCTGCTCTTGTTTGTTGTATGTGACTAGCAATCGCATGACCTCGTGCATTTTGTGAAAACTCAAGTGATACCTCTTCTTGATGCCATCTTGCACTGGAAAGTGCTATTTCCCTTCGTTGTCTATGCATGATCCTTCCACTTGATGGTTGAGACATCTTATGATCCTGAAAAGAGACAACATCAAGGAGGATAAATAAATGGTGTTGAAAGCATATGAGACATTCGACAGGTATTTAAGCTCGAAAACATTTTTTTGAAGAAGAAAGGGTTGTGTATCAAAGGTCATTAAGCGATTAACATGCTAGATGTTCGTTTCAACTTGGTCTCATTGATTAGTTCAATTCGATTTTGACAAGTTTAAGTGTGGTGACTGAAAACGTCCCTTGCGATTTCGAAAATGGGAACCGATTTTGAAATAAAACTGTCTGAAATCGATTGTTTAGAATGAAAAACGAAAATGAGAAGAAGGTGAAACCGGTTTTGAAAGTTCTTGATGCTTGAAAAATCCTTTGAAGAGAAGTAGCTTCTTTAGAAAGTTGCCTTTGAATGAAAATGTTTTTGAAAAATTTGCAAACTTTGAAAGTATGAAGTAAGAGAAAATGAGTACTCCCTTAATATAGAGGTGATTCGAAATTTTTGGGAGTTGGTGGTGAGTGGAAGGTTGTGGTGGAGGAGCAAAGGTGGTGTGTGT
>OVBE01014610.1:0-11974 GCA_900406425.1 Iberis pinnata | reverse complement strand
GTTTGGGAGCAGGAAAAGGAGTAATAACCCTAGGCTTCTGGGACTCATCAAACAACCCGTGGCTAACAATCCGATTGATAAGGAAGAAGAGGACTACAATCCCCAAACTGATTAACCCAACCAAAATCTTGAGATTCGCCTTGAAAGCACCGATCGACACGAGTTCCTTGCCTTTGCCTCGACGGATAGTAGGAGTATAACGAAGTGAATCGCCCCCTTCGTCTGTACCGGAATGTGACGATTTGATTCGACCACGCGTGGTCCGACGGTTTGCTCCGGTCATGGTCGTAGAATCGGGCTACTGCTATGTTTTTTTTTTACGTCAAAGGTTTTATTAATAGTCAACAGTATCAGATGTTACATAGTCAGTTAAAAAGGAAGGGCAAGAATCATACAAACAATACAAATCAGCCATCAACAGAGCATGTTTCGCAAGTAGATCTGCACAAATATTCTTCGCATGTTTGATATGTTGGAATTGAATAAAAGAGAATTGTGACTGCCATTGCTGAACTTCCTTGAAATAGTTATGTAATCTACGATTTTGTCTTTGGTGTAGAAGAACCGAATGTATGTTCTGAATATCTCCTGAGAATAACACAGAGCAATATCCAAGATCCCACGCACACTGAATTGCCCAAATTAGAGTTGTAAACTATGCTTCCTCAACTAATGTTCGTCCTTCAAACCGTCCCAATCCACAATGTAGAACCTGTCCAGTCCAGTTACGAATAAGCCAGCTTAGTCTTGAGTCTCTAGCCCCCGGAAAATGAGATGCATCATAATGACAAACTACTGTATCCGGGTTAAGACGATGAGGGTGCAACTCCAATGGTTGAGCAAGACAAGGAGGAGAGTCAAACTCCAATTCCAAACTACCTAACCATTCCAGTACATCAACATTTGCCCTCATCAATAAATCAGTTGTCATTGTGTCCCTTTGTTGGAATAGAAGCTCATTTCGCGACTTCCATAAACGCCAAAGAAGCCAAATAGGTAAGTACGTACTGATGAGGGAAGAAGGTTGTGTTACGACATGTTGGACCAGGCGAAACATGAACTCATCCATAGTATCAATAACAGTATATAAGGATGGAGGGCAGCCTGAGATAACCCATAGTTGATGAGCATATGGACATTTGAGGAAAAGATGTAATGGTGATTCAGCCGAAGAGCAGCAGTGTAAGCATAGAGGATGAGCCTGGATATGACGGTGAATCAGAGTGTCCGAAGTAGGCAAACTGTTAGAGCCGATGCGCCATAAAAAGTGTTGTAACTTCGGAGGGATATTAGCCTTCCATACACCTTGTGCAAGAGCTGTCGAGATCGGCGTTCGTGGTTGTAAATCAACACTGTTAGAAGCTGTTGAGAGAGATGATAGGCACTTTAGACTGAAAAGATGCCATCATAAGTATAACGCCAATAATACGCATCATCCTCACGTTGACTTGGGAGAAAGAGTTTGCGAATCAAATGATGATCTGGTGGTTGAATAAAGGTGAATCAATAATGGAGGTGAATCAAAGCAGCTTGTATTGCTGGTAAGCTCCATTGATTCGATGTTAAGTCAATTAAGGCAGAGACTGGTGTAGTTGCGGAAGTTGGAGATATCAATAATGGAGGTCTAGGAGTAGTAGTAGGTAACCAAAGAGGGTTCCCTAATAACATTGTCCGGCCATCCCCAATAGTACGACCAAGTCCAGAACAGAGTAAACGACGACCAAAGAGAAGTGATTTCCATCCATAGGATGCATTACGGCGTAAAGAGGCGTCTAGGAAATTTCCATTACGAAAGTATCGATGTTTTAATACATGATACAATAAGCAATGTGGCCGATTTAACAGTTTCCACCCTTGTCCAGCTAAGAGAGCTTGATTGAATTGAGCAAGGTCTCGAAAGCCAAGTTCCCCAACTGTCTTGGAGCGTGCCAATTTTGACCATGAAAACAATGCATTTTGCGTTTAGTAGGAGAAGACCCCCACCAGAATTGGGCAAGTAAAGTATTGATATCAGAACATAGCGGAGTCGGGAGTTGAAAGCAATTCATCGAATAGATCGGCATGGACATAGCGACGCTTTTGATTAATGTCTCCTTACCCGCCCGTGAAAGAAACTTCATATGCCAACCACTCAACTTACGTTGTAAGCGCGCCTTAATATACGCAAAAGTATCAGATCGGTTTTGCGCAATATATTCAGGTAGTCCCAAATAACGCTTTTCCCCACCTATGTGTGGAATTTGAAGCAAAGACTGGATGGACGTGCGAGTATGTTGATAGACAGCCGTACCAAAGGTTATAGATGATTTATCGTAGTTGATTTTCTTCCCCGAAACACTCTCATATAAAGAGAAGATATTGTGAAAACAAGTACTGTTTGCTAAATCAGATTTGATGAAGAACAGAGAGTCATCAGCAAAGAAAATGTGTGAGAGGAT
This sequence comes from Iberis pinnata, assembly GCA_900406425.1. Taxonomy (NCBI): domain Eukaryota; kingdom Viridiplantae; phylum Streptophyta; class Magnoliopsida; order Brassicales; family Brassicaceae; genus Iberis; species Iberis pinnata. The sequence continues at coordinate 9,536 of OVBE01014610.1, read as the reverse complement.
CGGGCCTCCATAACTAACTCGGAGGCATTGCAAACGGTTCGAGGAAACAACCTCGAAGATAAGAGCACTAAGCACATCAGAACACAAAATATATAAGTAAGGTGATAGCGGATCTCCTTGCCTGAGGCCTCTCTAAGCTCGAAAATGATTATAAGGGCTACCGTTGATCAAAAACGAGAAGGAAAACGAACGTACACAAGTCATAATCCAGTGAATCTATTGAGGATGGAAACCTTTATGTTGTAGCACAACTTCGAGAAAATCCCATTCAATCCTGTCGTAAGCTTTACTGATATCCGTTTTAACAGCCATAAATTGCTTCGCATAATGACCACGCGATTTCAATGCATGAAACGCTTCATGAGCAAGAAGGACATTATCCGTGATATATCGTCCCGGAGTAAAAGCAGCTTGATTTTCGGAGATGAAAGAACCCAGGATAGGTTTAAGACGTCCAACAAGAATCTTGGAGATGATCTTGTATGAGGCATTGCATAAGCTAATTGGACGATAATCAGTAATCGTCGTAGCCTGCATCGTCTTCAGTATTAGGCAAATATTAGTGTGGTTAAGACGGTCATCAAGGACACCAGTCTGGAAAAATCTTTGAACTTCAATACAAACCGTAGGGCCAATTGTATCCAAATAACGATGATAAAAAGAAGCCGTGAAACCGTCAGGCCCCAGAGCTTTTGTTCCGCCAATTGAGAAGACAGCAGCCTTGATCTCATCTAACGAAATAGGTTTTGTCAACTCGGAATTCATGGAAGGGGAAACGTTCGATTGAAGCACAGCCACTGTAGAAGTTAAATTCTATTAAGGCTGTCTTTGAAAGAGATCGATAAATAATCAGTAGCTTCACAAGCCATGTTCCGATTGCCGTGAATCAAAGAACCATTAGAGGATCGGAGTGATATCATTCTGTTCCTTGCGATTCTATTCCTGGTTACAACATGGAAAAACCAAGTATTACAGTCCCCACCACGTAACCAATTGGCACGAGACTTCTGATGCCAGAAACGTTCTTCCCTACGATAAGCCACGGAAAGCTGATAACGTAAATCACCGATATGGGAAGTAGACACAACATTGTTGCGAAGCCCTTCATCAATAGCCTCACGTAACTCTTTAATCTAGAGACCAGAATTAAGTCTGTTATGTGCTTTCTATTGGCTTATGCTACGCCTACGGGATGTGATATGGTCGGAGAGAGAAGCCGTAGCCGACTGTGACTAGGAGTTGGTAATAACCTGAGCAAAATCGATCATCAAAGTGGAAAAGGCGTTTGCCATCATCCACAACTACTCTGATTTTAACGATTACGGGACGGTGGTCCGACTCAATGAGGTCAAGGTACTCCACTTCATATGCTGGGAAAAGAGTCTTCCACTCTTTGTTAGCCGTAGCGCGATCCAACCAACTCTCAACAGTATGTGAATATCTCTTACCAACCCAGGACATATTATTCCCTGAGAATGGTAGATCAGTAACCCCGCAGATTTGGACAGTATTTCAAAGTACCATGAAAGATCCAGGAGATCGAGTCCGACCACCACGTTTATCACTGGGATTAAGGATTTCATTGAAATTGTCGTACAACAACCACGGGCCGGAGTGGGTGACATCAATGCGTTGTAATCTTTCCCAAAAGATATGACGGTAATTGCGGTTTGGGTGGCCATAAATAAAAGAACAGTAATAAGAGAAATTATCTTTATTGATAAAGACATCGATTACACGTTCACTTATATAATTAAAGGTGATAGNCCCCCCCCCCCCCCCCCCTCTTACAAACAGGTGATACACATTTTGAATTAGCAAAACCCACTTGAGCAGAAACATCACGAACGATATTGTCTTCATTCTTGGTTTTGATAAGAAAGAGTATGTCCGGGAAATATTTTTTATTTATTTCCTTACGGCGTCGAACAACCATGGACCTTTTTAAGCCCCGGCTGTTCCAAAAGGTTGTATTCATCCCGAACCCGGTGGCTTATGGTCCTCCGAACCTTCACCTGGTTGAGTTGTGGTTGGAACCGAAACAGAGGTATGGGAAACTCTAACCCAAACCCGATTATCCACTGATTCACCGCGAACACGCTTGTTGAGAACAGTGTGTTGAGAGAACTCCTCATCCATGGCTGATTTGCGAACTTCGGAGAAATAAGTCGCAATGGTGGCTGGGTGCGAAGCCGGGTCAGTTTATGCCTTTCGCTTCTTAGAAGCAATTGGGGAGACAGCATTAGTCGGAGATTGTGCAGTTGAAGGGATGTTAACGTTAGGAGATTCAGGCAACTGCTTGTGACCATCGGTGTTATCCGTTTCATCCTCCTCTGGGTCCTCATCGTCATCCAGATCAGATGATGGTGTACGCGGTCCCGGAGTGAGGGAACATTCCATAGCATCATGAGTCATCATACCGCAAGTGAGACAGAAATTATGCAGTTTCTCGAACTGAAACTATAGAACCACATATTGATGACCAAAGAGAAACACTCGCTGGAAGCGTAATGGTTCCGAAACCGGCCAAAGGACACAGACCCGGACGTAGTTGACCAATTGACTTCCATCGCCTTTGAAATACGTCTTAATGAATTGGGCCAGACGAGAGCCAATGTGAAGGACATTCCTTGGTGTGAGAAATTGTAGCGGTATGCCGCGGATTTGGATCCAGAACGGGACATGGCTAAGGTCTTCATCTGTCATATTGGGAGACCAGCGTTGTAGCACGCATATCCAATCGTTAAAAGACCACGGAGCCCGCCGCAAAACAGAACGCATTGATTCTTCAGTTGTGAAAAGGAATTGGATCCTTTTGTCCTCCAGAACACGTCCTAGCACTTCTTCACCACATCCCCATAGACGAGGAAGGGCGGAGGCCATGGCCCTCATATTCTGTTTCGCGGGATTCAAGGGCTTGCCAACATTGGAGAACCGCGTATCCTGGATTGCTTCATCACAAAGGGCATATGAAACAGAAATTGCTTCGTCCTCGATACCTAGAGTAATCAATTGCATTTGGTTTTTTATTTTTTCAAACATTATCAGAATGAAAAGATAAAAGAGGGAGTAAGAGAGAGACTCAAAAATCCCTCGCGGAATCGATTTATAGTACCACGATAAAGCAGTTGAGACAGGAGTAACTGTTGGATGATTAACTGCTTTAGAAGAAACCGTTAATTCATAACGGACAACACTCTTCGAAAAGAGAAATCGCAAGAAATTGATGAGAGAAAAACCTAATTAGATCTGAGCTTTCTCTCTCTTGCTGCTCTCTCCTCTGGATTTTCTCTCTACCTCAGATCGGAGAGATCATCGGAAAATGAAGAAAGAGCTTCACTCGGGGGTTCGAGCCACACTCTCTTGCACCGTGACCCCCGGGCTCGCCGGCGAGTCCGGCGGCGGCGAGCTCCCCTTACAATTGTTCTCGGAGTCCGTTCCTGCTCTTCATCCCTTCTCACCGTGAATTCACCGAAGACGATGAAGCATTGAAGCACCGCTGCGGCGATGAGATCTGGCCAGTTCTTATTGCGGCGCACCGGAATTGACGACGGAGATCTCTGGAATGGAAGACCTCAAGACGGAGATCTACCACTCGGTGGAAGAAATGGCTCTTCTCCTTCTCTCGGTGGTGAGGGGGCTTTCACCGACGGGAAGTGAAGATTTCCCCTATCCGAAAGCGAGTGGTGGTGCCCCTTCTCCGCCGGAAACCTAGTTTCCATTTCCAGCGTTTCTTCGCGGCGACTTCAAACCGGACCGTCATCCTTTGCTTCATCACCTCTTCGCGTGGACTGTTGTGATGTGTTTCGGTTTGGAAGCCTCACCAGAAGGTCACCGGAAATTAAATTTGGTGAGATCTGCGGTTTACTTTAGGCGGCAGTTCTAAGCATTAGGGTTACTAGGACTTCCAAAATTTGGGCTTTGGTCCATGTTGGGCTTTAGGAAAACTTTTTTCCAATTCATAATGTTTAAGGATTTTGGGTTATTTTGGGTTATTGAGTTGATTTGGGGTTTGACTGTATTGAGCTTTCTAGACATTTTTAATATAGTAAACACTTTAACCAAAAAAAAAGAAATTGATGAGAGAGGGGCGATGAGGAAATGGCCATGGTAACCGCCGCCACAGTAGAGAGAGAAACATTTACTGATCTCTATTTTTTCTTTTCTTTATCGGGCTACTGAATGTTTAGTACTTACCAGTTACCACAAAAGATAAAGCGAGCCCCAAGCAGAAATAATTTTGATGATTCGCCTTAAATAAGAATTTTATTTTCAACATAAGCATACAACAAAGAAAACATGTCCTCTCTCGAGGGAAACATAAAGTACAAATGTTACAGATTGAAGGGAAAAGCTAGTTGTAGTAAGCTAAAAAAAACCCATCAAAGATCATTCATGATACATCAAACCAAAAGTAAAGATAAGCCTTACAATACATAACTCGTACACGTTGCAGAACCAAGTCTCCTATTGTTGAAACAGCCTTTGCACCTCCTTCAATCCTTGTTTGCAAAACACTCACACTGTTTCTTTTTATCTTTTCATCAACAGTTTCCTTCACTTCTAAATGGCCCAAGATCTCTTCATTTCCAGCAGTGCTTACGATTGGGCATGAGAGATAATCCAATGGGTTTGTTTCACATTGAAGTACACATCCATCAATTGTTAACCTTCCACTCCTATGAAGTAAGCAACAACCGAGCTCGGCTTTCACTGTTAAATTTGCAAGCTTGCAAGTTGATAGTAATTCCAGCGCACTGCAAAATTCACCCAACAACAAAAGCCGTATACCAAAGAACTTTTTGCAACAAAGCCTTAATGGGAAATGAGATACGCAGCAATTCTACAAAGCATATCATCCCAGAGAGCGTTTCGAATGCAACTGAAGAGTGAAATGAACTTAAAAGGGAATATGAGCTTCAAACCTGTCTGAACCTCGAGAACACACGAGGGTGGTTTCGTCAGGAAGCTCACCCCCACCAATCTGAACAAATGAAAGATTGAGATAAAACTGAAAGTATCATCAACATCACACCACCATCCATCACATAAGAAGTATATGAACTATATCAGCGTCACAACACAGTCTTCCACTTAACTACAGGCTACAGCTAACGAGAACATTCATAAGCCAGCCTCTAATACACACTGAGGTGTTCTAAGGTGCATCAGCATTATCATTCATATTCTACAACACCATCTTTTCATCCTACATCATGCTCTAATATCAAACCTTACCATCTTTCCAAGTGTTGCCTAATATTTGAAGAAAAGGATAAGGTGGAGAGTGCATGTAAGTCGGTGGGTTTTTAACTCAAAAGAACCCAAATCTTCTGGGAATTTAAACCAAACTGAATTCCTCACGGTTAACGAATTATAGTTATCAAGTATTAATACCAATCTAACCTTCAGAAGCAAAACTTCAAAGAATTTATAAACAAGCACAAACTGCTTGTGCACATGATCCTGTTGTGAGATTAAGACGGCTAAAATGTGGATTGACGAATTGTTATCTTTGGATCAAGTAAAGGCACACAGATATCTGAATCTGATGCTGACTGCCGAGACATATTGGAGGGTATGATCTCATTCTCTCATCAGAACAGATAGTTGGCTATTTGTTACAGATGCTGGTACAATTTATAAATACCTTAGATGAAGTCACTTTTTTAATTTCAATCATTTTTTAACTTTTTGAGATTCATTTGAAGATGGAAAACATATAGAGCTCTTTTCCATGGAAGATACGAGCGAAACAAGACCAATTTGCATTGGTAATTTATCACTCTTGAGAATGTTATGGAAACACAAAAAAAAAAGGAATATCACATAAATGCAAGAACTACCATGAAATATCAAGCAATTACCCCATCAAACTAGTTATATGATCTTATAGCATTTGAATGAAATACATACCAGGCAAATAGGCTTTTTAATCTGAATATTAGAAACAAGATGATTCCCACCGGCTCCTATCAAAATGGTATCTCCGGGTCTAAAGTTTGATGATTTGGTTAGGTACTTGTGGACCCTTTATACAACATAGCAAGATAACTTCACAAACCTGGCTGCAGATACAGCTGATTCAATGCTATGGAAAACTCCAGGCTGCGAAAAGTCCTTAACAAAACGATCAACACGTAGCCACAAGCGAGGGTGACACGCTAGGTATCTCCATCTGTGGCAAACGAGTGCTGTGTTATACCTATCTGCAAACTCAAAGGAGATTCACAAACAGCAATGAAATAGACAGTAATGTGTCCCAACACAATCAAGGTAAGTGAAGTTTCAATTCAAAACACGTAAAATCTACAAAGCTTCGTAAAAACAAAACATAGAAATTTGATTTAAATAGCATCTACGAATTTGTAAATTCGGGCCATTACTTGTAATTGAGATCGAATTGGGAAAATTATTACTAACAACATCAAAAATGAATCCATCAAGAGCAAACGTATCAGAAACCCTAAGAAAGCAAATGCGTAAAAGAAACCAATTTACCTGGAATTGGAGATAGAAAGCTGAGAATGTGCATGAGGCAACCATCGTCGAGATTGTTAAGAGATGTGAGAGATTCATGTTTCGTTCTCTTCTTCATCCTGGGCTCAGATATTCTCTTGGGAGATTTGTCGTTTTCGAGCTTCGAGATATCATGAATCTCCATGGTTGATTTAGGCGAGGAAGAAGCAAGAAAGAGCCCTAAGTCGTCGCCGTCGATTGTATCAACCGAACCGACTCAATAATCCTCTGACGTCACCTCGACATTGTTGGTTTAATTTACAGTTAAGTGTACAATTGCTTTTTTTTTTTTTTTTCACTCAAACAACTTAATTAACTTAAGAATGGATCATCATTATACAAAAAAGAATGAAGCATGAAAGGAGGTTGAGAATAGAATGAAAATAAAGAACCACTATTGATTTGAAGATTAGAAGAAGTTAAATTTGCTTGGATTCCAAGAAGGTACAATTGCTTTATTTTATATATTCTTGTTTTATCGAAGTAAATTAGTTTTCTTTTAAATCATGCAGTAAAAAATTACCGAAAAAAACCTTCATGTTTTGCTATTTCGACCGAAAAATATATATAACAGATGATTTTTTAATATCTAATGTATCACATAAAACAATATAAAACTCAATGTTTTGGTTTTCCAACTGCTCCTCCAACTGCTCTCTTGACTCAAACGTATCACCGACACGTATTTTGAAAGAATCAATATTGAAACTTTGTAAGTTGTTGTGCCGATACCCGTCACTGATGTATACGATTGACTCACACGTTTTATTTGTTTTGTCCATCTCCTCAACGTTCTTCTCATCAACCCCATATTTTGAGAAATTTTCATCACCAGAGTCTATTCCATCAGAATCATTGCAACAATCAAACATGTTCTCATCATCTTCCTCTGCATTGTCTTCTTCTGAATCTTCTTCAACAACATCCTCCATTGTTGGATGTCTAATCTGCGAGTCGTGGCTTGCCGGACTTATCATATGCGGTAGCTCCGTAGGTCCACCCTTTGAGATAGGTGAATCCTTCAGTTTGATCTCAACACACAACCGGACAGGGCCATTGCTCGACTGACATAGGAATGTTCTCAAATGTCTTGTATTCTTTACATAAACAGGAGGTTGATCCGGAGGTAAGGAATTCAAAACCTTCTTAGGTAACATGTAGCTCAACTCGACCTCGTACCACCTTGTCTCAACTTCGTAGTCTTCAATTACCATTTCCATCAATTCCTCAAAAGTCATCTTCTCTTCTGCCAACATCGACCTAGAACCTTGATCGCTGTCGACGAGAAAGATCTTCCTCCCATTACCTAGTGTCCATATTCCACTAACAAGAATTAATTGAACTTGCCTCATTTCCACAATTCAATCAACGATTGTGAATTGAGAAGTTGAATTAATTGAGGTTGAAGATCGGTAATGGTTGAGGTAATTGAGATGTCGATGGTGGTTGAGGATATTCAATATCTTTACGAAGGCGATGTACGGTCAAATTAGACCTACCTAGGGGAGTGTGCAAGGAGGAAGAACGACGTCGTCTCCTCGACCTTTTCAAGCTAACTGGAGATATTTCTTAAACATTGCACATTTTAATTAGATCTACAACGTTCGAATTCGATGACACATCTGCTTTAAATTAAATATGCAGTTTTGAAATTAAATCTGCAACGATGAAATTCAATCAGGAACGACACAAAACACATACAAATTTGCAGTGGTCAAATGTGTTGTCTTGTCACAATAAGTTTGTGTTCTACTTTTGTCAGATTATAGTTCAGATAGTACCTTTCTCGTTCTTCGAGGTAGGTAGTGCCGGAATCATTTAAGTTTGACTATTATCAATGTTAATATAATATTGATAACTTAATTTTTGGTTATAAATACGCTTTTATTTACATTCTTCGGTTCTTCATCAGACCCTCATAACCTCCAAAAAACTAGATCTACAGCCATGCTTGCAATAAGACCATGGTGGACCCAGGAGAGGAAAGTGAAGGTCACACTCATCGACCAGGAAGGAGTGGAACGTGATTACTTGGTGCATGTTCATACACGCATAAAAAAACTAATGCTCCGTTACTGCGAGAAAAAGGCATTGAATATCGCACGGTTCGTTTCATCTATGAAGGTCACCGCTTGGGACCAAACCAAATGCCGAACTCGGTAATTTTATATTGCATATTTCTTTTCAGTGTAGCCGATTTGTTATCTGAAACCAAGTTTCTCTTTTGTTTTTTCAAATGGGTTTCGGTGATGAAGCAACAATTAACGTCTTCATGGAGATGATCGGTGGCGGTGATTGTTTTGTTGTTTAAGAATTTTATTTGCCTTGCTTCTTTTTGTATCAAGACTTATTTGGTTTAATGTTCAACGTTACCTTCCCTGAATAACTTGTCCTCGCATTCTTCTAAAAAACCTGCAACATTTATTTCATTGCAGATTTACCACATGCAATGTAAATTTTAACAACCAAATAATCGTGAACGTTTAAAACAAGAGACCATAATAGGCACATGAAAAAATTGAACTGAGAAATTTCTGAAAGTAATTGTAATTCAAACCGGGTTCATATAGTTAATTTAAAAAATAAAAATTCAAACAACATAAAAGAGGTTCGGATCACGAAGATGATGATCTGAACCCCTTGAAATTACAACCCATTTTATCGTATCCCACATGCGGGATTTCAATCTTCGACCATTCTTCGAAAGCCTGCTCCTCCTTTGTTTTCTGCTTGTTCCATTCTCTCTCCATGTCAAAACCCTCTAACGAAACCTGCTTCTGTAAAATCCCGAGTTTCGCATTTCTCCTTTNCATTGCCATCATGGCCTTGTAATGGTTGTGTACATTACGCAATTCGTTGTTTTGGGAACTGGTTTCCATGGTTGCCTACAACAAACAAAAAATGTTAGTTAAGTGGCTTGAACTCATATGTAAACAAACAACGGAAAATATAAAAAGCATAGAACAACCTGTCTTTTCCTCGGAGGGCTCTGGCCATCGTCGTTCTGCAGCATTACT
>OVBE01014608.1:719-11881 GCA_900406425.1 Iberis pinnata | reverse complement strand
CTAGTCCATGCTTTTTGGACTAGATATGACTAGGTGGGATTCAATTTTTAATGTTTGTTTGGGTGGAAACATATGAAAAGGGTATTGGTAGTTGGTAAAAAGGGAAGTGTTAAGAAAGAACCTTAGGAGATGAATGGAAAAAGAATCAGAACATGCTAGTGAAAAGTTTGGGAGAACAATGGTATGCAAAAGAAGTATGGCTAGTGAAAAGTTAGAAAGTATAAGACAATGATTTTAAAAGGGTAAAACTTAAAGGATAATGTAAACAAAAAGGTCTGGCTGCATCTAAGAAGGTTCCTGAAACAGCTAGCTGCATCTAAGAAAAAAGTCTCTCCTAAGTGTAACAAAGAAAAGATAAAAAATGGGAATGTAAGTGGGTATGATCACTTTGAGTTTTAAAATGATAGACTTAGGACTCCTTACTGGGTAGAATCAGGAAACTTTGGTTTCATTATCATTTGGTAGATGGGGTTCTATTTCTGTATGCATAATTCGCCTCTTTTTGCACAAGTCTTGTTTTTCTTTCCTTTTTAGGTTTTTGACTTAGGTTTTCATTTTCCTTTGCTGTTCTTCATGTTCTTAGGTGTAAAACGCAGAATCTTTTAAGTTTATGCAAATCTTCTGTTTTTCCTTTACTTTTCTGCTTAGCTTTAGGTTGTTGCTTATCTTGTGCATGTTGATCTTTCATATTCGTTTTTAATCTTGTGTTTTAAGCTTTGATCATTGTCTGGGTTAGTTACTGTTTCATTGATGTTCTTGCTTTTCTGAGTTTGAGTTCTTACTGTTCTTGTTGTTTAACCTTAGATATGCATGTATAGCCTTGAAATTATGATTTATGTTTTCTCTGTTTTTACTTCCATTTGTAGTGAGTAGTTCCTGAAGTTCCTGAGGATGGGGTAGACTAGGGTTGATGTCCTGATCTCACCTTAGGCACCTAAGCTTGTGTGAAAACTTGCATCCCTTCCGTTTCATTGTGCTTAATGCTAGTTTCTTTCACGTCAATCGAAATATGATCTTGGACATTCCAGCCCCCAAAAAGCGTTCTATGGAATGTCTGATCATGGTGATTTCAGAGATTAGTCTATCCTTACGCAACGCCCTAGATGCTTAGGATATGCATCTCAGCCTAGGAGGTTGGATGACTAGGGGGATTTTTTGGCTTTGATTGGTTGATGCTTAATGCCTTCTAGGTAGTGTACCGTTAACGGGAGTTAGGTCTGGTGATTGCTTAGGTTGATTCCATTTATCATGGGATTGAACTTGGTTACTTATGAACCTATCGTCTAGGGATAGCTTACATTTTGTTTGAGGTATGTTAGGTGCTTAGGTAGATTGGGACGGATCTCTGGCTGATTACCCTTAGTCCACATGAACTGCTTCACATTTGTTTACATCTTTCAGTCTCTCTGCTTTTACTCTGTTTTTGCATCTTAGTCTTTTATGCTTCTTTTTTTGTTTATGCACTTTACTTCCAGCATGTCTCACTGCACTTAGGACTTGTTAGCAAACCACACCCTTTTTACTGTTTAGCTTGACTTAGGAGTATCCATTGCAATTCGGATTGTTAGTACTCACCTGATTGGATTGATAACTCATCTATACTACAATGATGGGGAATTGATACCCTTGAGACCTAAAAAATCCTACTATCAAAAAGACGAACCAGATTTGTCAATTTGGGAAATGTCTTAATCCAAGGAAGGTAATCAAACCTCCGAGCCCAACATCCTTGACAAAATGGTGCAACCAACGCCAGAAAAATTCGTCGACCCAACTGTAGCCACCGCAGCCAAAACGGAAGACGCAACACTGCCAAGCGAGTAATCACTTGTGGCAACAAACTGAACTAGGAGATGACTTTATCCTTGGAAATGGTACGTAGGTAATTTTCCGCAAAAAGAGTTCATTTGTCCCCCTCTTGATAAAAGTGGGGAGGGGTGGGTGGGTACATATACATATACTCGTATACTCCCATATTTTAAAACATATGCATTCTCGTACTCGATATTTTTAAAAACAAATTGGCAATAAGAAAAATGTACTTTTACATAGAAAATTCACCATTCTCTTATGTCGCAAACATATTCAACACATTGCACATAAATATAGCAATCCATGATTTGCTTAAAACCCGCTCCGGTAAAACCCTACTCGACACTATTTTACAAAACAACATTCATAAAATTAACTCAATGACCGTTTACCAAATAGGTTTCGAAAAATTAATCTCGATAACATTTTATTAAAAAACTTTCATAAAATTAAACTCGACGGCATTTTACGAAAAACCTTTCGTAAAATTAATAATGAAAACATTTTATGAAATAAATTTTGTAAAATTAAACTCAATGACTTTTACAAAACAACTTTTGTAAAATTAAACTCAAAATTTTTTTACAAAATATCTTTCGCTTGACAACTTTTTACGAAACAACTTTCGTAAAATTAAACTCGATGACATTTTAAAAATTGCTTTCGTGAACTTAAGCTCAAAAATATTTTACGAAATAACTTTCGTAAAAGTAAGATCGAAAATTGTTTAACAAACAACTTTTATAAAATCAAAATCGGCCACATTTTACAGAACATTTTTTTGTAAATTTAAACTAGACAACATTTTGTTGAAAAATTTCTTAAAATTAAGCTCGACAATATTTTATGATACAACTTCCGTAGAGATGAGCTTAAAACATGTTGCGAAACATCATTTGTAAAGTTAAACGAGATAATATCTTGTGATACAACTTTCGTAAATTTTACAACGCTTACGAAATGACTCTTGTAAATAAAACAAAAATCTTATGAAACGACTCTCGTAAATAAAATACGAATCAGATAATTTAACATTTAAACAAAAACAACAATCCTGGCCCCGAACATCCGCAACCAAACCAAAACGTTTTTCTACCGTAAGGTTAAAATAAAACTCTTGCAGAACCACTAAAACATCTGCAAGCCCGCTAACATTTCAAGCATGAAATGCGGCATATCGACGAAAAACCAATCTTCAGCATCGCGAGACGTTGTAGACGCCTGAAGAACCGTTTTTTTTATCAAAATACGTTCCTTGGTGAAAACGCCATCTTGGAAGACCAAACAGTTATACGCACTAACATCTTCTCAAACACATATCCTTCGCGAAGACTCAAAACGGTAGCATCTACCATCATGTTTGTTGCTGATCACAATGAACTCTAAACGTCCTAAACGAACTAAGCCACCCCCATTGAGATAGCGCTCATACATCCGATACAATGATAAAGCGCTATAAAAACCAAAATTTTGGTCAGCACTTCCAAACGACTTCCAAATTGTCTTTGGAGAGATGTTCGATTCCCGATCGATACATGTCATATAAGCCAAGAACTTATCGCATTATTCAATATTGAGACGGAACCAGGCAAAAATCATAAATGGGATACATAGGCCGGAATAGTCACCGCACACCCTAAACTCGAGATTAAGCCTAGGTCTTGCCCCCAAACCCACCACATTGGTCTCTAACATATCTACACATAGTATCTAACCAATACGAGATCCTTAAACTTGTCTCTTCACTAACATTCGCAAGTTCATAAAACCCAAGAATTATATTTTTCAAAAACTCGCACCCGAAATGGACACACGAATGTTGCGACCACCCGAGAGTCATATATGAGATGATGACTCATAAAATCGTCTCATGACTAGTCATATATTCACATAACATAATCTATTTACAAAAAGCCGCAAGGAAACAGGGATTCAGAGCCACCTGCAGCCAATCCCAACAAACTAAAAGCAGCCACACTTGGCCAATATTATAATCTAAATAGGGAACATACTTCCTTTATTCATAAATGTGCGCTCCTCAGGAGTCGTACTCATAATAACTAAAGATCAAGAAGTCTCCACCAACCGGGTTTGGATCCTGGCCCTCTACGTCTTCATCATCGCAAGTAACGGTCCTAACTTCTCCTGAATTGGAAGAAATGAGGATCAGATCCCAATGCTCCCAAATACTCCCTTCGATCGGAGGAATCAAAGACTCTACGTTTTCACACCTCTTCATATAACCTAAAATCTTGTCCGTCTCAGTGTTATAAGAATAGTCGGGATGTTAGGTACGGCACAAGATACCCATGGAAGCACGACACTCACGATACTCCCCGAAAGACTGGTGCACTTGCTTGAATTGATCGTTAGGCCTAGTCTAGTCGGTAACGAAAAATTCTAGTCTCCCACGAAAAAGTCCAGTCTCCCATGACGAAGTCTAGTCGCCCACGACGAATTCTAGTCACCCATGACAAAGTCTACTCGCCCACAAACAAAGCCTAATCGCTCAAGAAAAAGTCTCAGACTTTTAGCCATCAATTCGCCTAACTTTCCTAACTTACCCTATACCTTGCAAGAACGTCACAACGATTCTTACAAACTAGGGGGCTAACTATTGTGGTCAAAAACAGTCACGAAAAAATGGATGTCTAAAAGCTTTCATGTAAATGTTAATCCCTCGATCCGAACATCAAACCGCACTAATCGTATCATTCTTATCAATGGAATGAACGAACCAAGCCGTGAAACTTACAAAAGACCTCATGAGATATGTTTAAGAACAACAAGAAATAACTGCAATCTCTGGACAAACGCGTTGGCTCCAAATCTAGTCGTTAACAAACGAGTAGAAACCTACGATTTCACATTCTACTCGCACATGGTCGAGTATAAGCTCACGCATTCTACTCGCCTATGGGCGAGTAGAAGCTCCCACTTTAATCTCCTATGGGCGAGTAGACCATATCTCGGATAAGTTGTCTCTCATTTCGTATCGTTTCAAGTTTCCATTGGATTTTTATGATAAGAACCGTAAAACTAATTTCTTTCGTATAAAATATGAATTAATCGTATAAAATGATACTTGAAAACCAAAGTTTTCTTATCTACACGATTATTCTTTACGTTTTGAAAAAGAGTCGTAAAACTCATTTCTTTCGTATAAACTTGAATCGTATAAAATGATAATGGTTAGCTCGAACACTAATGATTATTTTAGTTGTACGATTAATTTTATCATTTTGCAGAATAGTTGTAAAGGCTTCTTCATTTTTATATACTTCGAATCAATCGTATAAAAAAATAATGGCTAACTTAGACGCCAATGTTATCTCATTTATATGATTGACATATCGCGGAACCATCATCGTATCATCGAGCGAAAGACCAGTTCTCTGTTAGCAATCGTAAAAATCATCTAAACCGAAAAATGACCGAAAGAGGCCTAAAATATGATAATGGCCCACTTACGATTTTAGACGAGGATTCAGTCCAACAATGATGACGGTGTGTCCTAGTTTTGCAAAACTTAAAAATGGAAAAAGTCTAAAAAGGAATATTTCAGAAGAAGGATAAACTAGAATTCGGAATAAGAACTCATACGCAAATTCGGAATAAGAACTCTTATCGCTCCCTCTTTACTTATAATCTCATATTCAATTCCATACTGTATTTATATTGATGTGTTATGATCTCGTAAACGTTTTGGCTTAACAAAATCAGAGACCTTTGAAAAAGTTAAGGTTTTCTGACTTTCCTTAACTAACAGAAATCGACGGGGCAAATTTTGGTTCCCACAAACATTCGTCCCACCCCTGCAATGTGGTGATCATTAACCCAAGCCCCATCTACACAACAAAGCCATATATATTGTGCTTGCCTTCTTTGTTCCTGCCTGGTCACTAATTGAGGTACTAAGTCCACTATCTCTTTACAAGCTTCTATACATGTGCTCATATCCAACATAGGTTGACTAATAATATATGTGATATGTCTGACGCTGATTCTGGAAGATCAGTTCATTCCTGACCTTCCATAGTTTCCAGCCTACAAATGGAGCAAGACTTGTTTGAACAGGCCCCGTACCACCTTTTGCAATCAACACCATAGCAACATTTTGATACAATGGGTTATCCTGCAAAGAATTAGTTACCACATTAGTCAATTGAGTGAGTTCTCACACTTCCTTGGTCACTCTGACACTTAAATAATATATGGTTCACATCTTCTTCACAATATACACACATAGGACAGATTAGATCCATTCTTATAGCTTGTCGTCTAAGTTCACATCCCACAACCAACCCCATATGCAAAACTCTCCACTCAAAGACTTGTAACTTTTGAGACATAGATAAGTTCCACAAAGATTGGAACAACGTAGTATTAGCACCCATATGCACTTGACCTTGCAGAGATTGACTCACTCTATATCCTGACTTAACACTATATTAGCTTGACTTAGTAAATTTCCAAATGAGACTGTCTTAATTATGAAACAGCAAGGGCCTCATCTTCAGTATACAGGGAATGTCTTCTTGTTGTATCATCTGTGCCAACTTGGTAGTATTCTAAACATTTCCATCTTTAGACATGAGGTCCTTCACTCATAACTTAAGGTCTATATTGTCACTCCTTAGGTTAGCCGGTGTATATGTTTTCCCTTGTAACCATTTATCTTTAAAAATTGAAACTGATTTCCATTTCTCACCACCTATATACTAACTTGGTAAATTAATTGAACTCCACTAAGGATACTTCTCCAACCATGGTTTGGTGAGACATCTCCTCTAATATCCTTTTCCAAACATTTTAAATTAATTAAATTCCCAACAAATCTACACATCCCTCATTTCATTTAATCATATGAAATTACAATAATAACTTCAGAAAGAAAAAGAAAAATAAATAAATGAAATCGAAATTAATTAGCGTTTTGCGTTGAGTTTTGCGTTGAGATCTCTTTTGCGTTTGGTTTGTTTCGTTTGCATCGTGTCGACGATTTCTCGATTGGGGCAGCTTCAAATTTGGTTCACCGGAGAGACGACGTGGGAGAGCTTCATAATCTGATTTCTCGACCTCCTCTGGCTCTGATCTGCCTCGGTTACGTGCTTTTCCAATTAGAAACAACGAATCTGTAAGTAAGCTTTTCCCGATTATACAGCTCTTGAACGAGCTAGAGAACCAGTAAATTCAAAGTTTTGATGTCGCACCTAGGTCTTGGAGTTCATTATGACTTCAATTGAGTAGGAGCATAGTTTCAAATTTCGATTTGTATAGTATGAAGATCTGAAAATTGATAC
This sequence comes from Iberis pinnata, assembly GCA_900406425.1. Lineage (NCBI taxonomy): Eukaryota > Viridiplantae > Streptophyta > Magnoliopsida > Brassicales > Brassicaceae > Iberis > Iberis pinnata. Next base: position 4,766 of record OVBE01014608.1, on the reverse strand, counting down.
TGGTACGATAGGGAAACTAGGGAAACTAGTATTACTGATAATTGTGGTATAACTAGTAATACTGGCAGAATTTTAATAGTTTTTGCATACGAATTAATTTTGTTGCGATGATTTATCTATGCATAATGGATGTTATTCAATGGTTTTTGCAGGACATAATGAGAAACAATGTCATCATACACTTCAAATGCAAAGATAAAATGTATTGTTTAGTTTGGAAAAATGAAATAGAGGAGATAATTCTTTCAATGGTAGAAGCACGTATCTGCAAAAAGCTCGGGCTAGATGAAAGTAATGTCAAACTGAAATTGAGTTAGATTCCACTGTTGGCTGGGTGTGATGAAAAATTCTCGATTTCTGATGATGAGGACCTTTGTGGTTATCTATGGTCCATTGATAAAGAGAACCGCAGGTGTATTTTGTTTGTGGAAGTCATTAAAATTTTAGAAATTTCAGAGCAACTTTCAAGAGCGGGCAAACGAAGTTCTGTAGGTATAAATTATGAGGTGTTGCATTTGAATGATGATGAAATCATAGATGAAGAGCAAGCCATAACTTTATATGGTGGCAACAACAAAGTTGATAAACAATGCGTGGGGGAGATAGTGGCGATTGAGGAGATGGTAGAAAATGTCGTTGAAGGAGTAAATGTGGATGAAAATGTTTATGGCAATGTGGATACTGATACGCAAGACACCGAAATGCGTGATAGGCTTGTAGATATTCCACCTCCTGTGAAACCAATTCAGTTTATGGAGGAATGGGAAGATGGTCTTGGTTTGAAAATACAGCAAGAGTTCGTTAGTAGAAAGGCAGTGCAGGAAGTGGTGGATAGAGGCGCATGTAAGAAAAGTTTTGGGTTTAAGCTGGTCAAATCAGATAAAGAGAGATTAGTGTTAAAATGTCCTAAAGAAGGATGTAAATGGGGACTACGAGCTGCGAAGATTAAAAACTCTGAAATGTTCTCTATTAGAACGTACAACAAGATGCATACATGCTCTCGTGGAAGTTAGAGTAATTGTAACTCAAAGAGGAAAGGCACGCTATAGCTAGTTGCATCTCTTATGCGTGATGATTATCTAGGACAAATGGAAACTCCTCCTCCTAGAAGTATCATGGATTTGGTGTGAACAAAACTTGGTGTCAATATATTATACTCCTCTGCTTTGAGAGGTCAACGTTTTGCGTGGGACTCCTGAAGAAAGTTATCAGATGTTGTATTCTTATTTATACATGGTAGAAAAGATCAATGAAGGGACAATAACAAGTGTGAAAGTGGATGAATTAGACAGATTTAAGTACTTTTTAATCGCACTTGGAGCTAGCATAAAAGGTTTTAAAGTGATGAGGAAAGTTGTATCCGTGGATGCTACTTTTCTTGAAAATGGATAACGGTGGTGTACTCGTTTTTGCAACGGCCCAGGATCCTAATCGGCACCACTATTCTTTAGCCTTTGGTGTTCTAGATGGTGAGAATAAGGACAATTGGAATTGGTTTTTTTCAAATGTACAGAAACTGTTGTGCCAGATTCATCGGAGTTGGTTTTTATGAGTGACAGAAATGTAAGCCTCATCAATGCCATAGCCAATGTATTTCCGATGGCTCATCATGCTCATTTTATTTGGCATTTGTCTCAAAATGTGAAAGGTCATGCAACTAATGTCAACAAAGAAGTAGTTCAATGGAAATTTATGGAAATGGCTCGGATTTACACAGTGCATGAATTCGATGCTGCTTATTCTGCTTTCAAGATTCGATTTCCTTTTGCTGCGAAGTATGTGGAGGAAATTAGTGAGAAAGAAAAGTGGGTGAGGTGTTGGTTTCCAGGAGATAGATACAATATCGATACAAGTAACATTGTGGAGTCGATGAACAACGTTTATAAGGATGCGAGGAAGTACTCTCTAATACCCTTGTTGGATACAATCATTAAAAAAACCGGTGGTTGGTTTAATGAACATAGGAAAGAAACAGTTAGAGGATCCAGTGAACGAAGACTAGTGCCTCTAGTAGAAAATTATGTGCATGAAGCATGGTCGATCGCAAAAAAATTAATTGTGTCGGAGGTAAACTCTTTCGACCTCGAATAAAATGTCGTTGATACTGATGGGAAGCCGTATTTGGTGAATATTGAAACAAAAAGTTGCAGTTGCAGGTTCTTTGATATTGAAAATATCCTTGTGTCCACGGAATAGCGGCTTACATTCTAAATTCAAACCAAATTTCATGCTCTAACCATGGTAGTCGTTCTGTTTTCCAGCTTGAAGATTTTATCACTAAATACTATTGGACAGAGTTGTGGGGATTGGCATATTATAGGTCTGTTTATATGGTTCCTGATAGGAGTCAATGGGACATCCCTCATTACATCAAAGAAATGAAGATCATGGCTCCAAAGCGTATCGAAAAGAGGGGAAGAAAGAAAGTGAAAAGGTTTCCATCAGCTGGGGAACGTCAGAAAAGGACACAAAATAAAAGGCGTCCAAGACAAAGCCTACAATGGTTGTTATTTGGAAATCCTCATGTTTGAATATTACTCTGTTTTATTTGTACAACTATGTAAAATTGTGTAATACTAGTATGACATTTTTAAATTAAAATTCGATTTGAGTTATGAATATTACATCGTCACACTATACAACTTTGTCATTATTGTAAACTCATAATTGGATAACAAAGCTAGCAAATTTAATTTTATAACCCATAAGAAAAAATGATATATTCCAAAAATGATATGTACTCTACAACACAACACACAACATACACTTCTATAGGATGCTTTGTTGAATATGAGACTAATCAATATCGAATTTCATTGTAGAACTTTCATAGACATTTTAAATACGTAAAACATCAATAATCATAGTTTTAAATCTTATGGATCATTGTACAACTAATAAAACAAAATATAACTATATGTAATACTAAAATAATTGAAATTCACCGAAAATACAACTATTTGTAAATTTTGTACAACTACTATATTAGGGATAACTACTTAAAATTTTAGCGGGCTAAGTTAAATGTTTTGGCGTGAAATTTTCAAATTATTTTGGCTAGAAACACTTCGAATTTCCAGAGTTTTCAGTATTTCTAGTATTTCCAGTGTTTCCAGTATTTCCAGTATTTCCAGTGTTTCTAGTATTTCTAGTATTTCCAACATCAACACAAGTTTTAATTAAACAAAAGGCAATATAAGCTTAGGTTTTAGTACACAACAAAAGCAACATAAGTTTAAGCACAAAACAAAAGTAATATCAGTTTTACTTAAAAAAGCAACATCAATTCATTTCTTTGACCTCTTCGTTGGCCTTACCTCTTCCTCCACCTCGGCATTCCTAGATGCTGGGTGCTCCTAAACATAACCTTCTGCGGCAGCAAGTCTTGAGTTAAACTCTCCAACCTTTTCTTCAATACTCCTCATCCGCTCTCCCATATCTTCTTTGAAGCTGTTAAAGAGTTCTACCAGTTCCCACATTTTCACCGTTTTTGAAGGTCCTTCATTAGTGGATCATGTCTAAGCTCTTGTATCTGTTCCACCATTATCAGGGATAGGGTCTTCTCGGGCAGTCACATCTTCCTCCAGCATATCTTCAAACCTAACAACATCTCCACAATAAAACTTTTTCATCAAACTCTCAACAATCACGTCTTCCTTATCCATAACGTCCTCTGGTTCTGTAATCCTATCTAGTATACCTTGTTCCTCTTTGGTAACACTCAAGATGTTCTCAATATCCTACAAAACAAACCATTAATGTATATAAAATACATAATAAATGAGTAATGCATATCACATAATTTTTTAAGCAGACAACTAACCTTAGTATTACCAAGTTTCTTATTTATTTTTGATAGTTGAAATCCTTTCATTTCACCCCTCTTAAACTTTGATTTGCACATCTTTGGACATGCTGGGTCTACGCCTTGAATCGAATCTCTGAAGCTAATCCTCAATTCCTTAATAGCCTCAAATGCTAGGAGCTATAAATGTTACAACAATACGCTCATGTCAGTATCACATAGTATCACATTATCCATAAAAT
>OVBE01014607.1:0-11975 GCA_900406425.1 Iberis pinnata | reverse complement strand
GTGATAGAGGTGTTGGGTTTGTCGATAGTTTCAACTGGTACGACTCTGGTTGTTTGCGGATCCGTGGTTGATGCCAGTGCGGCTAGGGCGTCGACGGGTATGTTTTCACCTCTAGGGATTTTAACTAGGTCAAAGTCTGCAAATTTATTGCAAAAGGATTTCACTAAGTCTAGGTATGCTTTGATACTGTCGTCCCTTGTTTCGGATTCCTCACTGAACTGGTTCGTAACCAGATGGGAGTCGCAGTAGGCGGTTACTCGCTTGGCCCTGATCGGCGTTGCCAATTGTAGTCCAACAATTATTGCCTCGTACTCGGCTTCGTTGTTTGATGCAGAGAAGGCTAGTTGGAATGACTGTACCGGCTAGTGCTTATGTTGGTATCTCCAAGCTTGGCATCGTGTTGTTTGTTGTTGGAGGAGCCTAGATATGTTCGTGCTGGGTCGGGGTGATAAGGGCGAATACATCTCCCCCATTTCTTGAGAAAAATTTATAAAGAGTGGATGGGAGGGCTTGGTCGGAGTGTGAATGACAAATACATCTCCCCCATTTTTTGAGAAAACATTATAAGGAATGGATGGGCGAGTTGGGTCGGAGTGTGAAGGATGAATACATCTCCCCCATTTTGAGAAAAATTTATGAAGAGTGGATGGACAGGTTGGGTCGGAGTGTGAAGGATGAATACATCTCCCCCATTTTAAGAAAAAATTATGAAGAGTGGATGGGCAGGCTGGGTCGGAGTGCGAAGGACGAATACATCTCCCCCATTTTTTGAGTAAAAATTATAAAGAGTGGATGGGCGGGCTGGGTCGGAGTGTGAAGGATGAACACATCTCCCCCATTTTTTGAGAAAATTTTATAAGGAATGAATGGGCGAGCTGGGTTGGAGTGTGAAGGACAAATACATCTCGCCCATTTTTTGAGAAAAATTTATAAGGAATGAATGGGCGAGGTGGGTTGGAGTTCGGAAAGAAACTATCGAGGAACTAAACAATAATATTAGCTGACCTCCCCATCAGAGTTTCCTACGTACCCCAAGCAGGGGATCAAGTCTTGGTCGTTGTTCACTGTGTTCGGTTTACAAAACTTGCGTAAAGAAAATATGAAAATAACAAAGTGCGAGAGTCGTAGGAAAATAATTTTTTCAAGTGTTGGGCGTTCCAAGGATGTTTTTCTTCGTTTCCTTCTGCGTCCTCCATCTTGTAGACTCTTGGTTTAATTGTTTTAATGATCTTATACGGTCCTTCCCACCTGATTCCCAACTTTCCTGCATTCTTCTCTACCCGCGCGGGGAAAACTTCCCGTAGTGCCAACTCTCCTTCGTTGAAACGTCTCTGTTTGATTTTCTTGTTGTAGAATTGGGCTGTGGCGTTATGGTAATTTTGTAGCCTTATCGTTGCCTAGTTTTTCCTCTCATCAAACATGTCAGCAATGTCTATGAGCATCTGGTCATTTTGATATGTGTTCTGGTGTACCAGCTCGCATCTTAAGTTTGGGACTTCAGTCTCGGCTGGTATTACCACCTCGGTGTCGTATACTAAAGAAAAAGGTGAGTCGTTCGTACCCCTCCTGGGCGTTGTCCGATATGACCACAATACTCCTTCTAACTCCTCGGTCCATCGCCCCTTTTTCGCGTCTAGTCTTTTATTTAGGCCGTCCAAAATTTTTTTGTTAGCGGCCTCAGCCTGGCCGTTAGTCTGTGGGTAATATGGAGTTGAGAAAGTTAGGTTTATGCTCACTCGTTCGCAGAAATCCTTGAATCTATCTGAGGTGAATTGAGGGCCATTTTTTGTGTGGATTTCGTAGGGGATCTCATGCCGACAAATTATGTTTTTCCAAATGAAGGATTCCAAGTTCTCGGATTTGACCTTGGAAAACAACTCAGCCTCCATCCATTTAGAAAAATAGGCTGTTAGGACAAGAAGGAAACGTTTCTATTTCGACCTGTGCATAGGGCCAATTATGTCCATGGACAATCTCATGAACGGGTATGGCGCTGTGATGGATTTCATCTCCTCGGTTGATCTGTATATTAATGGTGCATGCTTTTGGCATTTCTCGTAGTCCGTGATCATGGTCGACCACTCGTATCGATATCATTTTATTTTGAATGCCAGCGTTCTACCAACTGAGTGATTTCCACATGCTCTGTCATGGACTTCCCTTATTATCTTCCTTGTCTCGCGCCGAATATTCACTTTAGCAGTGGGCCACGTATGCTCCATTTGTAAAGGTTCCCATCTAACTGAGTGTACCTAGCGCTTTTGGCTCTGACTTTTCAGGCGTCCCATCTCTTTGGTGGTAAGATTCCATCTGTGATGTATGCTAGTATCTCGACTCTCCAGTCTATCTCCACATCGACCTCGTCTGTTTCAATCAGAACTTCGTCTTCTTTGACATCCTCGGGATCTAGGTTGGCATTGTATTCTTCCATTGTTTCATGTATTACGCAGGTGGCTTTGGTGATAGAGGTGTTGGGTTTGTCGATAGTTTCAACTGGTACGACTCTGGTTGTTTGCTGATCCGTGGTTGATGCCAGTGCGGCTAGGGCGTCGACGGGTATGTTTTCAACTCTAGGGATTTTAGCTAGGTCGAAGTCTGCAAATTCACTGCAAAAGGTTTTTACTACGTCTAGGTATACTTTGATTCTGTCATCCCTTGTTTCGTATTCCCCACTGAACTGGTTCTTAACCAGATGGGAGTCGCAGTATGCGGTTACTCGCTTGGCCCTGATCGGCGTTGCCAATCGTAGTCCAACAATTATTGCCTCGTACTCGGCTTCGTTGTTTGATGCAGAGAAGTCTAGTTGGAATGATTGTATGGACTGGTGCTTATGTTGGTATCTCCAAGCTCGACATCGTGTTGTTTGTTGTTGGAGGAGCCCAAATATGTAAGTTTGCTGGGTCGGAGTGATAAGGGTAAATACATCTCCCCCATTTCTTGAGAAAAAATTATAAAGAGTGGTTGGGCGGGCTTGGTCGGAGTGTGAAGGACAAATGCATCTCCCCCATTATTTGAGAAAAAATTATAAGGAAAGGATGGGCGAGCTGGGTCAGAGTGTGAAGGATGAATACATCTCCCCCATTTTGAGAAACATTTATGAAGAGTGGATGGACATGCTGGGTCGGAGTGTGAAGGATGAATACATCTCCCCCATTTTAAGAAAAAAATATGAAGAGTGGATGGGCAGGCTGGGTTGGGGTGCGAAGGACGAATAAATCTCCCCCATTTTTTGAGAAAAATTTATAAAGAGTGGATGGGCGGGCTGGGTCGGAGTGTGAAGGACGAATACATCTCCCCCATTTTTGAGAAAATTTTATAAGGAATGAATGGGCGAGCTGGGTTGGAGTGTGAAGGACAAATACATCTCCCCCATTTTTTGAGAAAAATTTATAAGGAATGAATTTGCGAGGTGGGTTGGAGTGCGGAAAGAAACTATCGATGAACTAAACAATAAGATTAGCTGAACTCCCTATCAGAGTTTCCTACGTACCCCAAGCAGGGGATCAAGTCTTGGTCGTTGTTCACTATGTTCGGTTTACAAAACTTAAAGAAAATATGAAAATAACAAAGTGCAAGACTCCTAGGAAAATAATTTTTTCAAGTGTTGGGCATTCCAAGGATGTTTTTCTTCGTTTCCGTCTGCGTCCTCCAGCTCGTAGACTCCTGGTTTAATTGTTTTAATGATCTTATACGGTCCTTCCCACCTGATTCCCAACTTTCCTGCATTCTTCTCTGCCCGCGTGGGGAAAACTTCCCGTAGTGCCAGCTCTCCTTCGTCGAAACGTCTCTGTTTGATTTTCTTGTTGTAGAATCGGGCTGTGGTGTTATGATAATTTTGTAGCCTTATCGTTGCCTAGTCTTTCCTCTCACCAAACATGTCAGCAATGTCTATAAGCATCTGGTCGTTTTGATATGTGTTCTCGTGTACCAGCTCGCATCTTAAGTTTGGGATTTCAGTCTCGGCTGGTATTACCGCCTCGGTGCCGTATACTAAAGCAAAAGGTGAGTCGTTCGTACCCCTACTGGGTGTTGTCCGATATGACCATAATACTCCTTATAACTCCTCGGCCTATTGGCCCTTTTTCGCGTCTAGTCTTTTCTTTAGGCCGTCCAAAATTTTTATGTTAGCGGCCTCATCCTGGCCGTTAGTCTGTGGGTAATATGGAGTTGAGAAAGTTAGGTTTATGCTCATTCGTTGGCAGAAATCCTTGAATCTATCTGAGGTGAATTGAGGGCCCATTTTGGTATGGATTTTGTAGGGGATCCCATGGCGAAAAATTATGTTTTTCCAAATGAAGGATTCCATGTTCTCGGATTTGACCTTGGCAAACGACACAGCCTCCATCCATTTAGAAAAATAGTATGTTAGGAAAAGAAGGAAACATTTCTGTTTCGACCTGTGCAGAGGGCCAATTATGTCCATGGACAATCTCATGAACGGGTATGGCTTTGGTGGTAAGATTCCATCTGTGATGTATGCCAGTATCTCGACTCTCCAGTTTATCTCCACATCGACCTCGTCTGTTATCATCAGAATTTCGTCTTCTTTTACATCCTCGGGATCTAGGTTGGCATTGTATTCTTTAATTGTTTCATGTATAACGCATGTGGCTTTGGTGATAGAGAAGTTGGGTTTGTCTATAGTTTCAACCGGTATGACTCTGGTTATTTGCGGATCCGTGGTTGATGCCAGTGCGGCTAGGGCGTTAACGGGTATGTTTTGACCTTTGGGGATTTTAACTAGGACGAAGTCTACAAATTCACTACAAAATTTTTTCACTACGTCTAGGTATGCTTCGATTATGTCGTCCCTTGTTTCGTATTCCGCACTGAACTGGTTCGTAACCAGATGGGAGTCGCAGTATGCGGTTACTCGCTTAGCCCTGATCGGCGTTGCCAATCTTAGTCCAACAATTATTGCATCATACTCGGCTTCGTTGTTTGATGTGGAGAAGTCTAGTTGGAATGACTGCTCGACCATCTCCCCTGTTGGGGAGACTAATCATACTCCTACTCCGGAACCATGTTTTGAGCTCGCTCCGTCTACATATAGGGACCACTTTGCTTCGTCTGGTTTTAGTGCTACGTCCATCTCGGGTGGTAACTCTATCAGAAAATCTGCTAAGACTTGGGACTTCGCACAAGTTTTGCTTTTGAATTATATGTCGTGCTCGCCTTAGTTGATAGCCCATTTGGAAAGTCTTCCCAACTGGTTGGGACTATGTAGGATCATACGCAGCGACTGGTTTGAATATACGACGATTGAGTGTGACTGGAAATAGGATCATAACTTCCTTGCAGAGTGCACTATAGTCGGGGCCTGTTTTTCTAATGTCGGGTATCTGGTCTCGGCATCGTCCAGGATTTTGTTGAGGTAGAAGATCGGCCTCTGGTCGCCCAGCTCCTTGCGTACATGGACCAAACAAATCGCATGAGACGACACCATAATGTAAAGATATATAGTTTCCCCTTCTTGTGGCTTTGAAAGGACGGGGTGTCATCAGGTAGGTTTTCAAGTCTTTAACCGCCAACTCGCATTCTTCATTCCATATGAATTTCTTTTTTTTCTTTAGAAGGTTATAGAATGGAAGGCACTTGTCTGTTGACTTAGATATAAACCTGGTCAGGACGGCTATGCGTCCGGTTAGTCTCTATATTTCTCTCGTGTTTTTGTGTGAAGGCATCCTTAAAAGTGTGTTGATTTGTTTTGGGTTTGGCTTCGATGCCCTTCTTAGTCACCAGGTAACCAAGGAATTCCCCCGAGGTTACTGCGAAAGTGCACTTAGCCGAGTTCAACTTCATCCTATAGGTGTTCAGTATTTGGAAACATGTGCGCATATCGCTCACATAGTTTTCTTCATTGGAAGACTTAACGAGCATGTCGTCTATATAGACTTCCATCGTCTTGCCTAGTTGTTCTGAGAACATCTTGTTAACCAGGCGTTGATAAGTTGGGACTGCGCTTTTCAAGCCGAAGAGCATTACTTTATAGCAATAAAAGCCTCTGTCCGTAGTGAAACCGGTTTTCTCCATGTCGTCTTGGTGCATGAGTATCTGGTTATAGCCCGAGAAGGCGTCCATAAAGGAGAGCAGCTTGTAGCCGACTGTGGCTTCGACAAGATGATCTATGTTTGCAGCGAAAAACTGTCTTTAGAGCATGCTTTGTTCAGGTCGGTGAAGTATATGCATACTCTCCGTTTTTCGTTCTTTTTCTTTACTTCTACGGGATTCGACAACCACTCTGGATATTTTATGTTGGTGATTGATCCTATACTAGCAACTTCTCCACTTCGTCTTGGACTGCTTGAGCTCGCTCGGCTTCCAACTTGCGTTTTTTCTGCTTAACTGGCTTGTAAATTGGGTATGCGTTTAGCTCGTGAAGCATGATGTCTAAGCTTATTCCCAACATATCTGTCATGTTCCATGCGAAGGTGTGTTTGTTTTCTTTGAGGAAAAGAATTAGCTCCTCTTTCAAATCCTTTTGAAGTTTTGATCCTATGCCAACGCATCGCTCTGGGTACCTGGGTATATGTAATAATGCGTTACCTCGTCGAGTTTGGGTTCCTCATATATTGGCTCTGCAGGTGGGGTTGGTTCCCTGATCTGTAGTTGCTATAAGGCCCTTTCTCCGAGTTTGAGTTCGGCCAGGTAACAAGCTCAAATTGATCGCTTTGGTCTGATTTGCAGAATCCTTTGCCATTTGGTCGAGCCGGTCGAGCAAGGATTTTTTTCAGGGTGTCTTGTGTCTCAATTTTGTTGGACATGGACTGCACGGATTGGAGGATCTCCTGAATCGTGCTGGCATATCCGTCGGATGGTGTTGATACGTTGTCGGCCATGGTAATGTTGAATCTGGCTGCGGTTTTCCTTTCTTTGTTAACGAACTCTTAATTCCCCATAGACGGCGCCAATTTGTGGATGCTAAAATCACAATCTAGTTTTGTCAAACTTATATTAATATGGAATTCGTTTGTTCTTGTTAAATGAGGAAAAATACGCAACACAAATTTAAATAGAAATAGATTTTAATGATTCGTATCAAATGATTACACTTGGAATTCAGATAAGCTTTTCAAAGTAAAAGATAGATCGAAAATTGGGCAAAAAGATCCTGCTCTTCTTTCTTCCTCCTCCTTTCATAGTCCTTTCTGCCTAGGTCGTATTGTTCCGATTTTAGTGGATGGTGGGCCCTACGATCTTGGAGTATCCCGCCTAATCTGGAGCTTCTTTCACTTAGCCCTTTCCTACTCGGCCTGCACTTGCATTCTTCGCGGTTCACCTGCGCCTTGGGTGTTCAACCACTCAGTTATCGTTATTCAGATGGGAAGCTTCTATGGTCAATCTTCCTACGCTTAATACGTGATGGGTCAAACTTCATGGAGTGCTACTTGCTTAGACAAAATCATGCTGAGGGGGTTTTGACACCAGCATTCATCTCTCCACTAGCATTCAACCATTGTAGTTTGTAAGGCTTAGGGTGTATACTTGTTTTTAAATCAAAATTTTGAACCATAGTGGTGGCTTGCTATATTTGTACAACTTGCCTCACCAATGATAAGACTACACACCTTGTCTTGCACTTGGCATCGAGTATGAAGCAGATTTTCTCTTTGCTCTTGTTCTATTTCACTAGGATGTAAGTTTAATGTCCTTCTTATAACAAGTAACTCACCCAAGGCTGTTTGTTCCTTATATTCTTCAGAAGAATCAAATTCATTTTCTTTTTGTTCATCATCATATTCAATTTCCCTAGTTTCCAGCAAAAACATTGTTCTATTGTTGGTACACTTATTGGCATAATGCCCACTTCCTTGGTACTTAGAGCATTTTACATCTCTAGTTCTAGTTTGATTGGCAATGGTTTTCCTTTATCCTTATCAAAAACTGGATTAAACATAGATGCTTCCGTTTGGACATAAAGTGGTTCGCTTGGGCTTGGTTTAATATTATCCTTTTAATGGCTAGGTTGATAATCCTTAGAATAACTTGGTCTTGCATTTCCAGCTCCAAAGCTTGATTTTTGTATGGCTTTTTCTCTTTAGTTGCTGCTTAATAAAAACAACCTTATGCATCATCTCCTCTAACTCCACGTAATGTTGAAGTTCAAGGCGGTCTTGGATCTCCCAATTCAATCCATCCAAAATCTAGACATGATAGCCTCTCTATCCTCCTGTAATTGGCCATAATCAGCAATGTTTCTAGCTCTTGAAAGTATTCTTTTACACTTCTGTTGCCTTGTACCAAACTACCAATTTTCATAATCTTTGTGCAATTCCCTATGGTGATGACTTGGGAGAAATATTATTCTCATAATGTTTTTCAATTTTGTCCAAGTTTCCATAGGATATTCTCTACTTCTTCTCCTAGTGGTTACTAGTTGATCTCACCAACTTAGAACACAATCATGAAATTCTGTGACTGCAATCTTCACTCTATTAATTTTAGAAAAGTTTTGGCAATTGAAAAACCAGCTCTATCTTTGTTTCCCAATCCAGATACGCATATGGTTCACTCTTTCTATGAAATGGTGGAATATTGATTTTAATCCCAGCAAAATTATTTGGCCTAGGCAGTTTTTCTCCTCTTGTTCTCTTGTTGCTTCTATGAGATGCTTGGCTTCTGTTTTCATAATATTTTTCATCCCTTTGTTGGTTATGAAATATATGTTGCTAATTAAACTCATCATGCTGCCTTTTTGTCTAGGTGGCTCATAATCATTCCCATAAGATGATTGAAGTTCTTGTCTAAAAGCATCAAGCTTTCTATCCATAAGTTTTTCTAAAGATTCCAAGAGTAGCTTGATGTTATTAATATTGGATGCTTCAGCTTCTGCATTACCTAAAATCGTAGTTCCTTGCAAAGCTTCAGAAACAAATAACAAGCCGTCACCTTTCTTAAAAAACAAACAAATAACATTTTATTAAACTATAAAATATATTTTATAATACTCAAAGTATTCTATATATAACACTAAAATTAAAAAATTCATATTTAAATTATTGTAAATTTAGAAAGTTCAAACAAACTCTCTATTTTTTAAATTTTAGTCTTTAGCTTTATATTTTTTTAATGATTTTATACAGTTGCATTTAGTATTTTTTTAAAAAATGAATATTTTTATTATTTTAAATTATGATGTGGCATTATCATGCCACATCATCACTTTTTGTTGTAGTATAAAAAATAACTATTTTCATGGTTTGTTGTTTGTTGTGTAAAAATTTATATTTTGAATGTTTGGAGTGCTAGTGATGTTTAAAGTGTCAAAAAAATTATACTTTAAAAGTAAAAATTGCGATTTTCCCAATACAAATTGATCATCTTACTTATTTCTCTTACAAGTTAGTAAAACAAAAACGTTTCGTTTAATTTTATGTGAGGAGTTTGAAAATGCATCTTTTACATTATGTCCATCGGTAGAGCTCAGTGGAGAACTAAATTGACGTGTGCTCGCTAGCACCTCTTCTTAGAACCCTCATCACGTGGATAAAGGGGGCTAACACATAGTGCTGGAGGAGGTAGTAGAACCTACGTTGCAGGAACTGATATATATATATAGATGAAGCAAAGTTTTTGAAAAGAAAGAAAATCATGATTGCATAAACATTGTTGCAGAAAGCTTTTAACATTAAAAATAATTTCCTTTTCTGGCGCGACAACAAATATTTTCAAATCGCTTGCATTTTTATTTTGTTAAATTGTATTCAAAACAAATTTTTTAATATTTATATAACTTTTGACTTTAACATTTCTAACCCTAACTTTCCACTACAAGAAAGTATGAAGATCTCCTTGGGCATTTTCGACGGAATTAAAAAATTTCAGATTCCTAATGGTTATCCACACAGTAAAAAACCGCAAAAAGTCGTCAAAATTTTGCACGGATTATGAGTCTATCGGAAAGCCAGCGTACATTTTCCAAAAGGTTTCCCACAACCACAAAATTTGTGGAAACTTGGAAATTTAGTAGTCGTTACAAGACTGTTTGAAATGTCAATATGTCCGACATAATATATGTCGAAAGTCCATGTGTTTTCTTCTTTATAAAAACCAAAAGCATAGATCACACAAACACACAAAAACCATAAAATTCTCTCAAATTATACCAACAAGAACATCGAGTAGTTTGGAATATTTTTTTATTTCTAGTCATAGATGGCTAACCAATGATGAATCCCGATACGAATTTACTTGTTGAAGAATATGCAAGAGGCGTAGGCGAGTTTATAAAATAAGCTTGTCAACAACATTCGGCTTGGAAAACACATAAGTTGAAGTGTCCATGTTCAATTTGTATAAATTCACACAATATCATGATCAATTTAGTATGGAATCATTTATATTACAATGGACCAGTTTTAATATTTGGTATTTGCATTAAGAAAGAATGGAAAGTTGTACTAATCTACCTCATGTTGCGGGTAGATTACAAGAAAAACCTCTAACTAAAGTGGATATTGCACTACAAGAAATATGTCTTTCCTTAGCGTTCGAAAAATGCTATCGTAGGATACCATAGTGGTTTATTAAACGCTCGGACAACCCCCGTCATTNTTTCCTTAGCGTTCGAAAAACGCTATCGTAGGATACCATAGTGGTTTATTAAACGCTCGGACAACCCCCGTCATTAAAGGTCAGACACTTTTGATAGCGGATTTAATGTATGCTATAATTATTGAATTTACGATAGCGTTGTTCAAGATGCAATTGTTTATTTTTATAATAGCGGCGTATATTTGTTATTAAAGGTTTTTAATAATAGCTTTAGTTTTTTATATTCAATACCATTGTGTTTGTATTATAATTGGATTGCATCTATAGCAATTTTTTTTACAAAGATGGCAAACTATTTGTGTTATTAAAGGATTTTAATAATAGCGTTGGGTTTGTATTATAATTGGATTGCATCTATAACAGTTTGTTTTACAAAGATAGCAAACTATTTGTGTTATAATTGTGTTGTAATTATCCGACAATTAATATTATTATAATTATACAATTGAATTTCTTTTGCAATTATAATATATTTTTTATTTGTTTTTTTTAAAAAAATTAAATAATTTTATTTTATCCATAAAATATTTCCATGTTTACAAAAGAGTACCATTTCCGTAATGTAAGGAATTAACCAACGAAAACAANATATACTACAATCATCAGAATCTTCACTTTCTCCAGTAGCTTGACATGCCTTTCATTGAGCCTTTTGGTGTATCGCTGCGTTTCAGCTATTAGACAGACCTACAAACACCAAAAATAAGCAATGATCTTTAATAATACCACATGATATTCACGTGCGTAAAATGCCTGAATTTGTACTTCCTTACATGGGCAAGTAAGCAGGCTTTGAGTCGCACCCTGATTAAACATTATGTCTGAAAGAACATGGTGTGATGATTCTTTTGTGCAACAATCACAGAAAAACAGATGGGGGCTTAAGCCTGATAAACCAGCTTTTGCTAGCAAATGCCATATGATCTCTGGATCAGATGGATCAAATTTCACACCTCGAGGCAATCCTGGCCAATCATCCACAACCTGAAAAATGAAAATGTACAAAAACTTGTTTTCACAACTACATCTAAATATAATATTACAAAAATTAAACCACCATACATCGCTGTATCAACGACGTGATGACNAGGCAATCCTGGCCAATCATCCACAACATGAAAAATGAAAATGTACAAAAACTTGTTTTCACAACTACATCTAAATATAATATTACTAAAATTAAACCACCATACATCGCTGTATCAATGACGTGATGACAGTTTGATGCACTCTTAATCTTGGTCGCAATCCGGTTGCTATCTATCAGCCAGTATCGTCTGCATATAGCAAGAATAGCAACCATTTTTGAAGACAGTATTTCCATAAGTATAGACAACAATGAGTTTATAGTATAATGCTAAAATGAAACAGAGGAAGTAGTACTTTTGATTTGGTACGATAAAATATTACCTAAAAATGAT
>OVBE01014606.1:0-11976 GCA_900406425.1 Iberis pinnata | reverse complement strand
GTGATTCGGCGTGTGATGGCCGTTCTGGACTTAGTGTCCGGGATGGGGCGTCACAAGAGTAATCCTCGTACGATTGCTTGAAACCAAACGATTCCAAAGCCTGAGACAACTTAGCAAACCAACAACGCGGGGCTTGCTTCAACCCATACAAAGATTTAAGAAGACGACAAACCTTACTGGGTTGAGTATGACGAAATCCCGGAGGTAATTGCATTTAAACCTCTTCAACTAAATCACCATGAAGGAATGCATTATGGACATCCATCTGGTGAACTTCCCAATTACGAGCATCAACTAACCGTAAAAGAGTCGGAACTGTGGTCATCTTAACTACTGGAGAAAAAGTTTCATTGTAATCAGCCCCTTCAACCTGATTGTTGCCTTGGATAACCAGACGCGCTTTGTAACGCTCAGCTGAGCCATCAGAGTTTTATTTAATTTTAAACACCCATTGAGAGCCAATCGCAACTTTACCAAGCGGTAACGTAACCAAACTCCACGTCTGGTTTGTTTCTAACGCATCAATCTCAGCGATCATTGCCTGTTTCCAACGTTCGTCTTGTACAACTTCTTTGAAATGTCGGGGTTCAACCTAAGAAGCCACAACACTCAAAAAAGCACGGTGAGTAGCTATGAAATAAGTGTCAGAAACATAATTGCCAATGGGGTAAGGGGACTTACCAGGGACCAGAGAAGACGTTGATGTAGAGTTGGAAGGAGCGTGAGAGGGTATAGTCAAGTCGACAGTGTTGTACACAACAAAATCTTGTAGACGAGAAAACCTGGTGCGGTGGCGAAGACCGCGACCAAGGGGATCTGATGTGGCTTGCGGCACAGGAGAAGCTGGTACAACTGTATCAGAAGGAGGTAGCGACAAAGAATTATCAACAGGAGCAGGAATCGGAGACGAGCTCCCCCTGTCTGCCGAGAACGGAACCACCGCAGGCTGCATCAGAATCCAATCGTCATCCAGGAAAGGTGAATTAGAATCAGGACAAGCCGGAGACAGTGATGTAGATGCAGGTAAGGAATTAAAAGGAAACTGATCTTCCTGGAAAACGACATCACGAGATATAAACACGTCTTCGGTGTCAAGATCCATGACTGTCCAACTTTTTTTCCGAATGGATAACCGAGAAATATACACTGACGACTACGAGAACTGAACTTATCTTTGTCACGACTCCGGTAATGGGCATAACACAAGGATCCAAACACTCGTAGGTGCGAGAAATCAGAGCTACACCAAACAAGACTTCGTATGGTGTTTTTCCTTGATGAAGAGACGTAGGAGTACGGTTGATGAGAAAGGCTGCCGTAAGAACTGGTTCACCCCAAAAAAGAACAGGGAGATTCGCTTGAAAAAGCAAAGCTCGCGAGACATTGAGAATATGTCTGTGTTTACGCCCAATACGTCCATTTTGTTGAGGCATATAAACACAGGAAGTTTGATGAATAATGCCCTGTTCTCGGAAAAAAGCAGACAAGCAAGTAAATTCGGTACCATTATCACTACGCACTGTTTGAACGGACTTCCGAAACTGTGTGTGAGCATATGTGACGAAATTGACCAGAATAT
The DNA here is from genome assembly GCA_900406425.1 of Iberis pinnata. Lineage (NCBI taxonomy): Eukaryota > Viridiplantae > Streptophyta > Magnoliopsida > Brassicales > Brassicaceae > Iberis > Iberis pinnata. The sequence continues at coordinate 10,397 of OVBE01014606.1, read as the reverse complement.
TTTTGACCTCAGATTTCTCTAGCATCAAGTGCGTCCAAACAGCTCTAGAATAATTGTCGACTATGGTCAAGAAATACACAGCACCACATGACGATGGAACGCGATATGGACCCCAGACATCAACATGAATAAGTGAAAAACAATCCTTTAATTTATTCATACTTTCTGAAAATACTTCACGAGTTTGCTCAGCTCGAAAACAAACATCACAAGAACAAGGACTAGTAAGTTTAGAAACGTTTTGAAAAACAGGAAAATCTAAAATCACTTTAAAAGACGGGTGTCCCAAACGTCGATGCCAAAGTCGTGGATCTGGTTTAATCACGGCTGTGCAGATCTTGGCGGTGACTAACTCCGTCAAGACATATAACCCATCACGCTCTTTACCGACTCCAATCAGAGTCTTCGAAAAACGGTCCTGCAAAACACAATATGTGTCAGAAAATATGGCATAACATTGAAGCTGCTTAAGTAACTTCAAAACTGATATTAAGGTACAGTTAAACGAAGGCACAAAAAGCATATTAGAAAATGTGGTGTTATCTGTCAAACAACAAGTGTTATGGCTCACAACACTCGTATGACTACCATCGGCAAAAGAAATGGGGCATGGTTCTATAGCTTGAACCGAATGCAACAATGTAAGATCTCCAGTCATATGGCGGGATGCACCAGAATCAAGAATAATGTTACGTAAAACAATACCAAACAATTTATCGGCTGGATTAAGTGTAGCTTTGGCTTGAACCATTTGACCTAATGCACGCCACTTTTCAGCCGTGAAGTCCGGAAACACTGATTCATTTGAAGTTGTCGCATGTGCAGTGACAGGTCCATTACCGGTGATACGACCACGAGACAAACCACGACCTCCTCTGCCACGAGAAGAAGACCCACAACCACGTGTTGCACGTTCCTGGAACCAATATGGAAACCCCACAAGCTGCCAGCATTCCTTCTGTTCATGACCTGTACGGCCGCAGTGAACGCAAGACTGTCGAGAACAGAGGATTGAGCTAGTGCCGGCAGAGGAATCTAAAGCTTCACGACGAGCAACAAACCCAACCGCACCAAGTTGTTGCTCTTTGTCACGACTACCATCAAGACGTTGTTCTTCACGGATCATTCGTGAGTACACCTCACTAACATCAGGTAGAGGATCCAAAGCTATTATTTGAGAACATAGGCTGCCAAAATGCACTTCATTAAGACCCATTAAGAACTGATGAGTCTTCTCTTCCTCTCTTTCCTTTGCCAAATTTGTTGCTACACCTCAAGTACAAGAGACATTTGCTTGATAGGACTGTAATTCTTCCCACATGGAAGTTAAGACGCCAAAGTATTCAAAAACAGAGAAACCACCCTGTTCACATTTGGCTAGTCGAGTCTTAAGTTGGTGAATACGAACCTTATTACCCACAAAAAACGTTGCTTCAGATTCAACCACAACTGATGAGCATCGGTTATGTAAGACACAGTAGAACGAACCTTTGGTTCAATTGAGGCTCGTATCCAGCCAATCAGCATTGAGTTAACCGTGAGCCAGTTTTCAAAATCGATATGATCTTGTGCAGGTTTCTTCAAGGAACCATTGATAAAACCCAATTTTCGTTTTTCTTGTAACGCGTTAGGCATCTCAGAGGACCATTCATTGTAGTTGGAACCATTCAATTGAACAGTTGTAATAAGAGAACCCGGATTATCAGAGGCGGCTAACGTGTATGGAGAGATTACAGCGTTTTCATTGCCTTGCTTTACAAAGGATGTTTTCGTGGTAGAAGATTCATCCTCCATGGTTGGTACGAGACTGTTTCAACTAGAAACAGAGACAAATTCAAGGAGAAGATTGTTTCAACTAGAAACAGATTCAAAAGGAAGAGGATCGATTGTTTGCTCTGATACCATGTAGAGATTTACAATTCTTAGTCAACTTGTTTATTAGAATAGGGTTTACACCAGAATATATACACACCACACAAGAATGTTTCTTTAAGTACGTTAAGAATGTTTCCTAAACAGTACAAGAGAGAATATCGCCCAATAGTATCCGAAATTAATGAGGTTCTAATGATGTGATCTAAGAGTTGGAAGCTAAGGGAAGGTTTCAACACAATAGTAAAAACTCTAATAAACTTCATGAAATTTGGAGGCATCATCAAAAACAATCAAAAAACGAAAACAACTAAAATAGTTCGAACGGCCCATATAGAGAGCTAATATAGAAACTTTTTTCATTTGAGTCTCAACTCAACCAGTGTATAAGTATGTTTATTTGACAGAAATTGTAGCTCAAGCCAAGAAGAATTAATCATTAAAAAAATAAAAAAAATTAGAGCTTGAAGATATCCTCCGGAGCCACTTGGCCGCTAGCAACGAAACTAGGTCGAAAGAGGAATTTAAAGCTGACTACATGGAAACGCTGATAGATCTTATTCATTTAGGTCTCAAGGGACTACATATGAGTAAGTCACCAAAGAATTCAAACTAGATGGACCAAAAAGCATTGATCACTTTAGTTCCAAAACCGCATATTTCAAACCAACTCAGGTAGTTTCAATTTATACAATTTGTGCAGGTAATTATGACATTCATAATAGTTTTTAAGGATTCAAAAGACCACATTTTAAGTCCAAAAAATTTCAAAAATCTTATTTAACATTTGTTTATTTTGAAAATCTTTAGTGTTTTGTGTTTAGGGCTAATTTCCTGAATATTCATTATTATAGGGTCGATAATTAGGTGAGTATACATAGGAGAATAATATTAGATTTGTGGTATTAATATGCCATCATTATGGCTTCTCTTTTTTCTCATTAAACTGAAAAATTCAAAGAGATAATACAACGCGAGAGAGAAAAATCACTTTTACAAAAATTTGATTAAAAGATTTTTGCTTTGTCTTGAATTCGAGAATGGAGCCAATCCGGACCACCTAAAACTAAAACTATGTAAGATTGGAACAAACCATATTTACAAATTAAAACATATAAATCATAATAATTAAATCACAAATATTATCTAAAAGAACACATACTTTTTCTACATCTAACATGATTAAAATTATTCAAAATGTACTTATATTGTATGAAATAGTGAATAGTGACATAAACTCTAAAATATAAACTCTAAAAAAATATAAATCATAAACCCAAAATATAAACCTTAAACATAAAAATATAAACCTTAAACACAAAATATAGACCTTAAACACAAAAATTATAAACCCCAAACAAAAAAATATAAACCCTGAACACAAAATATAGACGCTAAACCCAAAAATATAAACCTTAAATACAAACTATAGACCCTAAGCACAAAATATATACCCTAAACACAAAAGCATAAACTTTGAATCCAAGATATACACCCTAAACTCAAAAAAATATCAGTAGTCCGACTATCTCATGTGAATAAGTTTGACTATTATGAAAAGGGAGGTGGAAAAGATGAGTGAGAGAGAGAAAAATAGAGAAAGTCCAAGAGTAAAAAATGATTACCTAAATTTGGTATAAGACACCTATGATTTAAGTGTTAGATTGTTAATTATATGATGCAAAAGTATTATTCAGTGGTATTACCCTTGCGTTTATCATTACGTAGTTTTTTTTCCCTAAGTTATATTATTTGAGTATTTTACTTATGTTTTAAGTCGACCTAAACGCGAAGTCTAAACTAAAATCCACTATTAAAAGTTTCTCTTACAGCTTTGTAAGACCATCTCCAACAATGGTTCTAAAGAAGTATCTTAACAATATAAAATTAATAAACTTTTAAAAAGGAAGATAGAGACATTAGAAATGGTTCTAAATTTCTTAAACTAGAATCATTTCTAGATGAGTATCTAACATGTGTAGTATTCTTATTAGTTAAACTAATATTTTTATTAAAACAATAATTAAAAAACAAAAATAAAATCAAAATAATTATTATTTTATTGGAAGATATTCTTAGTGGGTTTTAAACCGTTGGAGATGGTCTAACTTTTTTGAACTTTTTCTTATCAATAAAAGTAATAGTTCATTCTCCTTTAAGCGGTTTTTTTTAGAACCTTTACTTATATTTTAAGTCAACTTAAACACGGGTCTAAATTAAAAACTACTATTTAAAATTTATCTTATAACTTTGTAACCTTTGAACCTTTGCTTATCAATAAAAGTGGTAGTTCATTATGTTTTAAGCGGTGCTTGTTGAGAACTATCAGATGATGTCTATGTGTGTGTGATTCCTCTGAGACTGAACTATTCTTACAAAAACAAAGATCCTTCCATCATCTATCTGGTGTCTTTGATTGCCTTCGATCCACCACCACTTTCATCTATTGATATCACAAGAGAGAACGTTTAAACCAAGTTGCCAAATTTTATATCGTTCACCTTTATCCACTATACGAGAGAACTTGAAAGTCAGTATATTTGTTCTCATTTTTCCGCAACCAAAGACTATCTCTAGAGTCTTATACTCCCGTTGTTTGAATGATGTTTTCATTTATATGTTAAAATTTAAAATTATAACTCATTCATATTATTATGTTTAAAAAATATATATATATTGGTTGAACTAATTGTAGTTAATGACATTTTTATTAAAAAAAAGTAAACTAAATGATATTTTGTGTTTTATTATTCAGTGTGCAATTTTTTTTTTTTTTAAGGGAATATCAATATAATTAAACTGTTAGAACATTACAATCTTTATGAAACTTTATTTAATTCAAAAGATTTAAATTAATATTTATGCTTAGTTGCCTAATGACGAATCACCTGACGATTGAGCATCATATAAAAACAATATAGATGTCATTACACGTCTACCGTTTGAAAATAACAAAAAGGCATCTAAAGAAGTCCCTAGATTCTGTGTTAAGTCACAATTTACAAGAGTTTAGGAAACGTATTAACTATATTAACCACATATTAGTCACTAATTAGAGTGGTCCTTGATCCTATATCTTGTCCCAATGTCCCCATTAGCTACATTTTTAATTAATCGTGGTCGCGTGTCAGTGTTGTGTCGCCACAATCATTCGGATTACTGTTTAATTTTATCTTATGTAATTCTCTATCTTTCTAAAAATAATGCTAATTAAGTAAAGGATAGTCTTAAGGAAGAAACGGAGAAAGTGAAGTCAAAGACAAAATTTCATGGAAACCAATAAAATGCTTACTAATCTAATGATGTTTAATTCATTCGGCAACATGCAATTTTATTGGACTTTGATTATCTTTTATATTCCCTGGTTTTTAATTGATCGATGTTTTAGATATTTTTTATTATTTTAAAATGATTATTTTCTTTTTTACTTTTCTATGCATATTTACTTAAGGTGAATTCTCAAAAGTATCACCAAAAACTATGTTTATTCCAAAATTACCACACACTCTCCAAAATTTCAAAAAAAACCACATTTTTTTCAAAAATACCACCAAAATGTTTTTGTTCCAAAAATACCACAAATTTTGAAATAGCTTTAAAATTTCAAATTTAAACCCTAAAATCTCAAAATTAAACCTTACCCCCTTTAAAACTAAACCCTAAACTCTATTTAGTGAATCCAAACTCAAAATTTTAAATTATAAACCCTTAAAAATCACTTTTTATGTTTGTGGTATTTTTGGAACATTTACAATATGTGGTATATTTGGAACTTTTGGGAGTGTGTGATATTTTTGGAATTTGAACTTCTTTTGATGGTGTTTCAAGGAATTTCTCTTTACTTAATCAGTTATAAAATTCCATAAATATTAAATAAAACTATTTGAATTTTTTTATTTATATTGGTTAATATATATGAAAATATATAATTTATTAAAATGATCAAAAGTAATTATTTTAAAAAATTTATATGAAATTTAAACTGAGGAAAAAGACTATTTTGACTAATCCTATTATATATAGTAATAATTACACACTAGTATGCTTAATATGAAAGTATTATCACTTTAAGTGATTTAGTGCTTTTGGTGAACTTTTATTCTCAACAAATATCATTTTACCTTTAAGAGAAAAAAAAGAAAATGGTATTGATTGTCTTGATAGATATGAAAAATAAAAAGTAATATTTTATTTTTTTATAAATCTTTAAAATTAGTTAGTTGATAATACATATTTTTAAGAAATAAATTATACCAAAATTTATATTTTTGTACTTTATAAACAGATATTTGTTTTTTTATTTTATTTGGACATAAAACAAAACAAAATTTTCATGACGTCTGTGCACACAACGCTAATTATTCGGAATACACAATGATTATTCATTCCGTGTACACCATCGTGTATTATTCATCATGTGTAACCCTTGGAAAAATATCCGCTAGATCCGCTTCGATCCGTTATTTGTTTCGAATCGATCCGAAAAATCTGGATATTCGTAAGATTACGAAGCAAATCAAATAGTAAAATGTTGTATCCGTAAAAAACTCAGAGCATATAAAAATATTGGTTTTGGAAAGACCAGATATCCGCTTCGATCCGTAAATTTTGACTTATTGCTATAATATATATAATTATACATATATTATATCTTAGTATTACAATTATATCATATATTAATTTTATGAATATATAATAGTGACATAAAAGCAATAATATTATTAGAATATATGAAATATATTTTACGAAAATAAACCCTAAATCTTAACTTTAAATAGTAAATATTTATTGAAATATAAAAAAACTTATTAGATTATTAAATAAATAAATAAATAATTCTTTGAAAACATAAATGTTAAAAGATATTGTCAATCACTCTCCTTTCTCTTATTTTTTATTTTATTTTCTAGGTTTTTAAATAAGTTTTTTTTTATTATTTTTATATGTTTAAAAATATTTGAAAAACAGAGCAAATATCCGAAAATATTAGTAAAAATCTCGTATATCCAGATTTTCCAGATATCCGAAAATTTTCGGAGTGAAGCGGATCGAATATTAACTATTTGTGACAGAGCGGAGCGGATCGCGGATAGTGCAATTTTTCTGGATATCCGCTTCGTGCCCACCCCTAATATTCATGTGTACAACGTCATGTACATGATGCTTGTGTGTACAACCCCGCATATCATGCAACATGTGTATAGTGTTATGTATATAATATTATATACACAATGTTTGTGTACAACATATTAATTATTAGATTTACATAACGATGATGCAGTTTATGTACAACGTCGTGTATCATGCAACATGTGTATAGCGTCACGTACACAATGAGTGTACACGATGCTTGTGTACATCATGCAACATATGTAAAACATCACATACACAATAAGTGTACACGATGTTTGTGCACATCATGCTAATAATTATATGTACACATTACACAATGATAATGCAGTATATGTACAACGTCGTGTACAATGACATATATAAATTTCATGATCAACATCATCAAATGGATTAGCATTGTGTACACATAATACTAAAATAATGTTTAAACATTAAGATAAGAGTTTCATTGAAAGATAATACAAAAATTTAAAAAATATTTTTTTCCTTTGTATAAATTAAACAAAATAAGTGCATATTTATAGAGTATAAAAGATTAAGAATTTTGGTATATTTTTAGTCTTTATAATATACATACTATATACTAATTATTTTTAAAGATTGAAGGTGAAAAATATGACATATGTCATGAGATTGAAAATAGTATAGTGTAATTATATAGAAAAATAAATGTATAGTGGAGAAAAAATTGTTCGCTTTCATCACCAAAGTGCACCAATAGCACTAAATCACTTAAAGTGAAAATAGTTTTTCAAAAGTACACCTTCATGAAATTTATCTTAGTGAGATGAACTTCTGTTTTTTCCTTTTTTGTTGTTAATTGGTGAGATGACTTCTTGTATCAATGGGTTACAACATAAAACTCTACAAATAGAATGGTATCAGAATATATCTACCATATCTATATGTACACAATCAAAAAATTAAAAATACACCCTATAATGTATCCTTTATTTATATATATATATATATATATAATAATCTAAATTTAAAATGTCTTTCTTTTGTCACAATCCATAATTCATTCCTTCATATCGATCAATTTGGTACTGTTTCGCACTAGAAATTGACATACATAAAAATATAATGCGTTAGAGGTTTAATCTATAGAATTAAAGACATAGATATGCACTTTGTGTTAGAGAGTATCCAACAAAAACACATGAGATAGAGCGATCATCCAACTTTGTATGAGCATAAGGCTGTAACCACGGAAAGCATTGACAACCAAACACACGAAGCTTCTGATAATTTGGCATATGATTAAACAACTTGTGGTATGGTAAATCATAGTGAAGCACTGGTGTAAACATGCGGTTGATGAGCTAGATTGCGGTAGCAAACGCATAGGGACAATAACTTTTTGGAATCAAAGCTGTATTAAGCAATGTAAGTTCAGTTTCAACGATGTGACGATGCTTGCGCTCGGAAATCCCGTTGTGTCCAGGTGTATGTGGTGGAGACGTGAGATGAGAGATACCTTGTTGAGAAAAGTAGGACCGCAAAGCCAATAACTCACCGTCATTATCCGAGAAGACAATGATAATATTCGTTTCAAACCGATTTTCAACAAGAGACTTGAACGTGATGAAGACCTCTCAGACTTGGGATTTTTGTTGCAGCGGAAAGAACCATGTATAACGGGTATAGTGATCCACAAAGATGAGATAGTACTTGTGATTGGAATGGAATATGATGGGAGAGGTCCATACATCAGTATAGAGATATTGTAATAGTGAATCTAAGATAATTGTATTTGTAGAGAATGGTAATTTGTGTGATTTATTTTGAAGACAATCAGAACAAGAAGAAGAACTTGCTTTATTATTGGAAAATGATAAAGAAAATTGTGACAACATTGTTTTTAAAAGAGGAAACAACAAGTGACTAAGGCGAGAGTGCCACAAAACAGAGAGGGTTTAGAAGAGGAAGTGGCGAGGTGAGAAGTGATAGGGGATGAAGATGGAAGTGGCCACTCATACAACTCATCCCTAGTTCGACCTTGGAGTAAGCGAGCCCCGTGCTGAGATCCTTCACCTGAAAAGAAGGCGGAAATAATTCAACAGAGACTTGATTAGCATTACATAGGCGACAAACAGAGACAAAATTTTTATGCATATTTGGAACACATAAAACATGAGCCAAAGAAAGTGATTTGAGAGGAGTAGGAAGCTAGGTGGAACCAGTATGAGATATTGAAAGACCCGAACCATCAACGATTGTCACTTCTTCACCTCTAATGTAAGGTTGGTGCAAAAACAGATTTTGCAAATCCGAAGTCAAATGATGTGTGGCACCACTATCCATGATCCAACTGGATGCATTGTACAAAAGTTGGGAAGTAGCTAGATGCACTCGTGGTTGCCAAGATGTAGGAGCAGATGGGACAAGATTGTAAGCAGTAGAAGAGAGCGGGTATTGAGAGCATCGGTGAGCGCTATGTCCATGAATCCCATAAATTTGGCAACGACCTTGATAACCGCGAGTGTTCCGATTATCCGCACTAGAGTGAAACTGTTGTTGCTGCCAAGTCTGAGTGTTGCGATGGTTAGAGCGGCTGGTACTAGCATTGGACCGAGACTGATTGATGTTGTTGGAGTGAGGCTTGTTGGTGTAGTTGACTGCATTCATTGAGATAGGCAGAGAGAGTTGGAGGAATCAAAGCCTGAAGCTTCACCTCATGATTTATGAGTTTTTCATGAACCTCAACCACGGATAGGGATGAATCACGAGCATCAATTTTATCCATGATTGTTTTATATTCATCAAGAAGACCATCCATAATGATGTCAATTTGATCTTCAAGATCCAAAGGCTTGCCAAGGGTGGCTAGGTGATTAAAGCATGTAATGGAGCCCTTAATGTATTCGTCGATGGACTTAGTGCCCTTCGTCCAGGATTTGAGTTGCAGGCAAATATGTTTAAGATGACCGCGGCTTGTCTTAGCATAGGTGTTATACAGATGACGCTAAATATCAGCCGAGTGAATGTTTGAGAGAGAAGTGGTTGAATGGATGGTGAAATTGCACCAAGAAGAGCACTATAAATGAGACTGTCTTGTCTCTGCCAGAACGTGTATGCAACATTTGGTGACACATGGGCAGCAACTTTTGGCGTAGGAACAGGAACAGAGCTATCGAGATAGCCATGGAGATTATACCCTTTAAGAAGAGCTTGAACATGGCACTTCCACATGAGAAAGTTAAGTGAAGTCAGTTTTGTAACATTAGTCATACTGACATTCAATAAAACATTCGCTTCTGTAAAAACAATTGTATTAGACGACGGAGTTGACATGAGGAAGGTGAAGAAGAGAGTAGAAGTATACGGCTGGAAAAAAAGGTTTAAGGTATCACATCTCTGATACAATATAGGATTAAAGGTATGATGAT